>QZGG01000987.1:0-79949 GCA_006409495.1 Sedum album | reverse complement strand
AAATTTGGGTCTGATCTCGTTCGGTATGGTGGATCTGATTTCTGTAAACACAGTTATCCGAAGCTACCTCCTGCATAGGGGTAAAACTTTTTAGTAGGACAGGATCACAGTAGCTATTTGCTAGTGGCTCATCTATCAATCATTCTAGCAATGAGATCATTTGGATGTAGCATGTATCTGCTCAACAGACTGAAACAAAATTGTCAATTATGCAAGGAAAAATGAGTAGTATATCAACTTTTACAGAAGGTGAACGGCTTGGGTTGTTCTAACAATATATTTCACTAGCGCAACTCAAATTTTCTGCTAATTGCACTCTGACTGTGAGCAAAGATATAATCTTATTGAACGAGATGAAAAGGTGTTGATAATAAATGCCAATTCATCTAGCTCACTGATTCTGTATGCAGAAGGAACTCTTCACCAGTAAAATCTTTCCTAAGATTTCTCTGAAGCACGTCATATCAAATTGCCTTTCTATTAAACTAAGTAATATCTAAGCATAATGCACAATAAACATACACGAGTAATTAAAAAAAACTCAACATACTTAAAACTAAAATAAGTTGTAGAAAGCATGGAAAAAATGTGAGAAAAGAAAATTAAATGGAAAAATCAAACTTTGTATATCACTCTACTATTGTATTCATTTTCCTCGATAAATTAAAACACATTCATATCCCCAAAATTTCTATCCATCAAACAAGTCCTAAAAAATGCAGCAAAACACACTAAAATAATGCAAACATAGAAACACTACAAGGAATTATAGAGAGTATTAAATATTTACACACCAATAAGAGGATATTTTATCTTAGAAAAAAGACATTTCAACAACAAACTCAAACCCTAAAATTTTACAAATCCAAAACCCTAAGGTATGTAAATCCGTAACGACTCAAATCAACAGAGATTCACACCTGATGATCGCAGTTACGACATCCATACAATAGTACCTTCTGCTCCTTATCCTCCTTTGGATACAAAATGTTGTTGCTGCAAAACTCCAATCGCATCAACGAAAATCATCCACAAAAAATCCCGGAAATTTCAGTGTAAACAATGACCCTACCATTCGCGGCAGAACTTCATGGTACTCATCTTCGCGCTCCGACGCCGAATTCCGATCTGCGGCTGCTTAGTCTCTCTCTAGAGTTATCTGAACAGCACCTTTCCCGGCTCTTCTTTGATTTTTTGTTCACAAGTGATGTACCCAAGGGTATTTTCGTCATTCTGGCGTTCCCAATGTTTTCCTAATTCATATTTGCGCCCTCAAGGTTTGCTATATTTTCTTTTCTTGATTATTTACAGAAATTAAACATATACTTATTGCTGTTTTCTGCTGCTGACTAGAAACTCATAAAATAAATATTTTGAGTGACATTTTAAGAAACACATAAAATTTGGGAATTCAAAATGTTAAAGACAAAAATACAGTGCATATTTTCAAAATGTAGACTGAACTTGATTATGCCGACGACCACGGTGAAACCAAGCTTTCAAAATGCAAGACATGATGAGGAGCATCTTTCAACGAAGCCCTAACACCAATCCTCTCGATACTGTCTTCTTTACTTATTACGTGATCACCCCTCCTATCGATCACCACTGCTGCTTCAGACGTAAACCCAACTGGTCCTTCCCAACCCCGAAAAGACTTGTGCAATGCTGCTTTATACCTACTGCTTATATCCTTCCAAGTTCTGTCAGCAATTATTAGTAACCAGATACATTTCATATTCCATTGAATACCCTCTTCTAACTCGAATCTTACTAGACTGACTTCCCACATTCGTGGAGCGACAGACGTATTTGCTCGTGGGAAGATGTTTTTGTAGTGGCTTCAGGTGGGAGGAGGATGGTAGTGAGCTGATGGCAAGCCAAGTTGAATTTCAGGATGGCATGGTTGTCCTGCAGACCCTTGGCAAGCCAGAAAATATACCCATCTATGGAGACTGCACGCTGAACGGGCAGGTAAGGAATTTGATCCTCTACTTTTGCCAAGCAATTAGACTTCAATGACAAAATAGAGATTATTCGGTTTTTTCTGTGCAGATCCCGTGCCGATGTCATTTTAACAACTTTGAAATCATTAGTGGTGGGATCAAACCCAAGTGCAAATTTAGCTATTCCTGCAGCCTCAGACCCAGACCCAAATATTTCTGCACTGTCCGGAAGCTCCCTACACGTTCGAGTTACAGGATTCCAAAGGATAATATATCTTGAAGATGCAGTGCTGAATGTGGCACATAGGAGACCACGGCATGAAGACTGAATAGTAAACCCGCCTTTGTTGCTTTCTTTTTCGGGAGCTGGAATATCCAGCATAAATGGCTCCCCAGTACCAGGATATAAAGTAATGGAACGAGCCGTGGAGGAGAAAGAGATGACATGATGACTTTGTTTTCTGCTTTTGCAACTCTTAAGAAGATGATCCGCAGCAAACTCTTGGCTTGAGATTACATCCCGCCAATGTTTGGAAAGTGTCTTGAAGCGCAGCAGATATTTAAATGGAACAAATAAAAGTATTTCGTATAGAAGGTGCTCCGGCAGAAGGTGAACATCCATTGCTGTTTGTTGGAAAGTTGAAGCTGATGACACACTTAGCGATCTTGTTAGTTGTAATGCATCTTTAGCTTCTTTAAGTACACATTCCAACTGCCATGTAGTTTCTACTGTAACATTCTTGTATTAAATTTCTGTTAAAAAGATTTGAATCAGATTCATTAGAAAGAAAATTAGGTAAAGAATAAAGATTCTTATTTTTAAGGAAATCGTAGCATACTAAGAAAAGGAATATATAAAATAAAGGTTTCTAAATATGCTTCAACTGAAATCGTATTATGCCAAACATTCCCCACTCAAAAAACAAGCCTTAGACTCTATGGGCTGTCAACCGAAAACCAAAACAAGCTTACTATTTGTGTAGTGTTAAGAGCATCTGACTAAAACTCATTATAGTTGCAGAACACGCCCTCGATGAATGTTGCTTCCGGACTTATTAGTCATTAGATACTAGTGTATGATTTATATTGATTAACAGACTATCTAGTAATTGAGTCATATCTTAGGGAATCTGATAATTTACTTATAGCACATATCAAATTTCAAAACACATTAGCAAAAAAAGTAACCTTTATATTATTTTGAGAGAGACAATCTAGTTTTAATTCACATATAATCTAACATAATAATACCTGGGAAAAGGCATCAGCTGAAGGCACAGTCGTCGTAATCAGAATCGGAATGAAAGCGAATCCAGGCACGATGGAATCTTCTGGTTTCCATCTGCCAGCAGCTCAACAAGCAGATCTGGTCGTAATTTGGAACCCTAAGCTTCGCCGCAAACCAAATGCACTCAAGAGTTCAGTCGTAGCTTCCAGCGGGAAAGCGTCAAGATCTCGGTCCAGTGGATCCCTATTGGGCCCATGTGGGCCGACAATAGCCCCGACTGTATGTCAACTGCTACACATCCAAGTTTGTGTAGCATAAAACGACTCGACAGTTCGACACAGGCATGAATGAGAATGCACATTGACCTGGTTTTGAACAGCAAAGTTCAAATGGAAAGATTCAAAATGATTGCTTAGGAATGACAGTCTAATACTCAGATAAAATTCAACATAGGATGTGTTAGATACATCCTAGCCATAATCTGTAAATCAATTTTCTCAACCACCATTTGTAGACACTGGTTGAGAATGTTTTAGTGGAGAAAGGGAACCATCTTCAGCCTCTAGTTTCTCTCATCAAATGATAGTTCACTATCCATATAACTTTTTTCTTCTAAATTCCCGTCAAAAATGCACTGTTCTGATCATTTGCTTCTGTTCCTTGCGTGTTTATTGTCATACAAGAACTCTTATCGTCCAAATAGCACCCCTGGCTGACTACTTTCTCCCTGGTTTCTTCTGCGAAACTCTGATCTTGCCCAAGGTGCTCATGATCAGTCCCAGCATACGTCTGGGACGAGCTTTCTTGACAAGCAGGTTTGTCCCCGTGCTCTTTGTCATTTTGGTTTTCATTCCTCTGAAAATTGCTGTTGTCCAACTGATCCGAGCAAATGGAGTTTCCGTCCGTGATTTCACCATCTGAACTTGTACATCCAGCAAAATTCAAGTTGTCCTGAAAAGTTTTATCACTGTCAGATTCTTCCTCGTATTGTTTCTTAGCACCTAGCCCCCCATTTCCCGCACTTGAGAACAAAACAGCTTTTGCAGTGTTCAAGTTTTCTTCATTAAGAAGTTTTTCTTGACTGATTGCAGAACACAGTGGCTCAGTAACAACATGTCAGATTTCAAATCCCGCAATGCTGCTTCTTTATCAACTCAATGTCAATATCCTTATCCATGTGTAGCAACTTCCGTTTCGATTTAGAGGACTGATCTGCGACTCTATCGCTTTCAAGTGCTTTGAAGAGTTTCTTGGGAGGCGGTTGATAGTCTTCATCATCTTCATCGTCATCATAATCAACCAGGCCAGCAGATTTTGAGCTACATGAAGAGAAGGGAAGAAGACATGTTTGTTCAGAAAGGAATACAAATTATAAAAGAGCTTAAAACAGCAGTCCACACTACCTAGTCGACGGATGGTGGCTGAAAACATCACCATTGACCGGACTCATTTGAGCTAGTTCTCTGTTGAACGTAGGCGCAGTTCTTGTCTCTTTATCATCGCTGATAAAGCACATAACCTCAGATTTCAAAATAATAATGATTGACAGATTATGATTTTTTAATTGCTAAAGTAAGAAAACCTGTTTCCCCTAGATTTATTTTCTTCCTCGTCCAAATTGCAGACAGTGTGATTGTGGGAGTTAATGATGTTTGAATCGGCTCTTGTATCAATTTCTTCTATAATCTGCATTTCCAATAATATGAAATTAGTAACCCAATTTGACTTGGCGACAGCAAAACTCGAAACCAAAATACCTGATCATATTTGATCTTCAATGAGCGAAGACATGCCAAATTTTCGAATCTGACTAACTGATTCCAAAACGACTCGACTACGTATCTTAGTAAGAGCTGCAAATTTTCCTGCATTGGTACTCAAACCTATGTAAAAAAGAGTTACCATATATAAGAAAACACAGGACAGGAAAAGATAAAAACCTTCCGTATGTATTCAAAGAGATCAAGGACTGCAGAATTCAAGAGATTATAACGGTTTCCATTAGCAACAAATGCATCCACCACTGGTTTCAAGATGTTATTGTTAACAAAATGATCTATCACATGCTCATCCTGCAAAATTTCCCAATTCTGTAAGCCATGCAACGAAATGCTTGCAATTTACAAGCACAATGGAAGGAAAGAATATTTCAATCCACCAGATAATCTATTGGAGCCTCCGAAATGATGATCAAGACAATATCTGAATTGCACTCACATGATGAGATAGAATAGCACGGACGAAACGTACTGCTGCTACTACCAAGTATCTTTCCTTTCTTTGTGTCAAAAACAAGACTCCCTCTACCAGATTGTTTAGTAAAAAATTGCTCCTGTAAGAAAACACAAGGGGTGAGTAAATAATCAAAAACTCGAGCATACAGGAAAACAATACTTGTATAGCGGTACTTACTTTATTCTGTATGGGTGGTGCACAACACAATAACATAACAGTTCACATATGTTTATTAATATTTCTGGCTTTGAGCCTCCTGAGGGGCACGCCGATTTTATCACATCCACCAGCTGGCTTAAATGCTTATCATAGAAAACTTCAACAATAGAATCCTTCTGCCACACAACAGGAAAAACCACGAAGGAGAAAATTGCCAGATATCAGTGTATAAATTAATACTTTCAAAGTTTGAAGGATAACATAAGAGACAGACGCTAGAGAGCAATTACTACCAACTATTGATACTACATGAACTTGAACGGTTGAAATAAACAAAAAAATTGGAATCTTTAACCTGATACATCACACAGATAATGCAGTTGTACACATCCCCACAAATACTTAAAAGGGTGAATGAAAATCTGATGCATTCAAAGCTTTTCATGTGCTTCAAAAGGAAGCTTATGGTATCAACAAAAGTAGAGTCTAAATGATTATGTTTAGGTTGTTGTCAGTTGCATGAATCTCGTTTAACCAAATCCACAGCGCCGAAGTGCAGATGGAATGGATTTCTAATCCCATTATAAGACCCATCGAAAAGGCTTTAAAACAAGCACAACACTGGTGTAACACCAACAGATGCATATTGATAAACAGAATACATATTCGAATACAACAATAACTTAGGCAGACACCTGAGCAGCTGGCGGGGCATCTGTATCCAACAAACAGCGGAAAATTTCTAAGATTTGACAATTCATATTCTCACCAAAGTCCGTTAGCAGACCATTTACCTGAAAATTTTGCAAATTTGATATCTGAGGGTGGGTGAACGATGTGAGGATTAGTTCTTATAAAACTGATAATTCGGAAAAAAACTGTTAAAAGTACATCAAAACATACAAGAAGTCCAAGAAGTTGATTTCCCTCTTGGTGAATGGCAAAATTGCGAAGAAGATTTGGATCCTGGTTCAGGAAAAACATAAGGATATCTGTCCTGAAACCATCAAATCAATGTGTTGGAAATGACTAATAAAGAAGAACACAAATAAACAAAAATATAAAATGTCAACGTTACCCTTTAAGGACAAGCCTCGTGTCTTCACTCTGCAAAGCAATAGTGACAGCATCAAAAATGCCCTCATTAGCCAGATCCCTGCATTAAAATAGGATCAACGAATAAACCTATAACTGAACACAACTAATTAAATAACAGTGTACTCATTAAATTTATAAGTTCCAACACCTATGCAAGGTGAACTAATTTATAGGCTGGAAAGTACTCTTACTTGAAGAGACGATTTTGCTGAACCCCTTGTAAACTCTTGCTTAAGCTGCAAAACTCATACAAGAAAAAAACCTGCAGGCAAGTTGAATGTACTTTTAGACAAGAAATGCAGTCAAATGATCCAATAAACACCAGAATAAAAAATAATTTTCAAATTGATTGATAATTAGTCAACAAATACCAGCTTTCTCTTAGATTCTACCGAAGTTGTGGATGACTTCAATGTTGCAAATAATTCCGGAATCAAAACATTATCATCCTTCAGTAAAGAGACGATCTATCCAAAAAGATAATAGTCATTAGTGAAATATTGACCTGTTTAGGTATTTAGTTCAGTGTAATGAGGGACAGGAAACATACGATTGCATTGTTTGCATGTATTATCGAACTGAGATTTGAAGCTGTAGCTTCATCCAACACTTTAGGCAAGATGATATCCTAAAATCACAGTGAACATGTGATTTATAAAGAGAAATCTTACTTTCTAAGTTTTGAGATTAGGTAAACAAGCATTACCTTAGATAACCAATTCTGTATGTCTGATGAATCTTGGATACCACCAGTGGATTGTTAATAGATATGGCCTGGCAGAGACAAAGGAATGGACGGATATTGTAATTTAGGTGAATAAAAATTATAAGATAACAGCCCCTTCCTGAACTTAACCCAATTAATACAATCATGTCTGGCAATGGGGTTGAAATCGTCAGTCACAACAACTTACCTCCTGAAACACCACATGGTCTTTCAAAAAATCCCTATGATGCTGATTATTCTTGACCTCAGGATCGTCTGCATAAAGAAACCAAGCATAGCTGCTTTTGGTTAACAACAGGACACTCATCAATCGTATCACACAAACAGCACAAAATAGAAGCGATTTAATAATATAGACTATACTTGCATGAACATTAAAAACGGAACAACACTCAAGAAGAAACCCACACTTAATATGAAATCAGAAAATAACTTACATTCCAAAGATCCAATGATATCCATCAGCAAGTCATCACCAAATATTTTCTCAAATATCTGAGAACTGTTTAACAATACTGCAAATTGCAACACATAAACCTCAGTAAAAATGAGACTGTGTTGCAGAAATCACATAAACATAACTGATTTAGCAAAATAGTGTATGGCTAAACTCTAGACGGTCTGACTTTGACTTGCCTCAATAGTTATCTAAAATTTATGCATTAGAGAGTTCAAAACTGTTTTAACACCATACTACTATTACATGAATTTCTAGCATGTTACTACAAAATGAGAACAGGGTGTTATTTGTGAAAGTCAGTTTGGATATCCGCTTAATAACCTTGATTACAAACCAACTTCATGTCTAAAAGCCCATACATCCGCAATGTGAAAAACTCACTTATTCCTTTCACAATTTTGTGAATCATGATTAATGCATCTTTGTTGTCCAAGTCTTCGCAGCTCCTAAAAAGATCCATCAATTTCCTAAAGAACTCTTGCTGAGGAAACATGAGAAACATGAATTAGAAAGCAGAACACAATTGCATGCCAAAAGTCCAATTAAACAGCTAAGATATACTCATTCGAGAGCACTGCTCGCGCTGCAGCATGATCTCAAATTCATCTAAAACCAAATGACACCTTGTATGATTTGTAACATAGTGATTTTTAATTTCAGTAGCGCAAAATCACCAAATAGTATAAAACTACAGATCATTAACCCCCATGCCACAAGACAGCCAATTGACAAACAAATTACAACGTTCAGTAGTGATCACCGGGCTCATTGTCCATGTCTTATCACATCTCAGACTTACAGTTCTTGAATAACAGAAATACAACGTGGGCACAGTGTACACTCCAAAAATTAATTGTAGATAAAAATGTTCGGCTCCCAGTATATCGGTAGCTCAACTTTAACCAGATAACCAAGGCAAAAAGTTACATAATCTTCACACGAATAATACAATCTAAACAAAAAGTACTACAAAAGCGTAGAAATTTAAGTTTAATCTTACATCGTTGACTAAAAGTTCAGTCAGCCGCAATTGATTTTGACGCCCACTTTCTGTAATAGTCTAAATGGATAGCAAAAAGAATAATTAGCATGTTGCTAAACAACCAAATAAACTAATGATATCGTGAACAACTAACCAATGGTTGATAGTAAATTGTCATGAAAGTAGTGATATTGAAATTAGAATTATATGTGCACGAAAATACTCATACAAAAAATAGAAAAGAACAGGCACAACACAACACAAAATCGTAAAAAACGTTATATTTATGTCTTAAAAATCAGAATAAACATATATGCATAGCCACTGATATCTACATTAACTCACAGAAGGCAGAAAAGAAAATGGAAACCTTCAATAGTATGGGAGCGTGGAAAGCTCTACACCTGGTAGCTCTTTCAGACCACTTCTGTTATTAGATGGCTTGTCTACAAAACAGACAAACATGACAGGCAGCATTTAAGACTGGGATCAAATTTATGCGATGAACACATAAAGAAAAAGTAGCGATTAGAGTACAAGAACTCTATATGTACTGACATCAGCAATGCAAGTGCAGAGAAAGAGATACATTCATGACTCCCAATCAGCTGTCACAAGAAAAGAACACTGCAGGGAAATAATGTTTGTTTCATGGCTTAACGATGTCAACAGTAGACTAAAGCACACTGATAGGCGGAAAGACTAACAGTTTATTTCACCTAAAATCACTCGATTAGGATAGTATGATGATCAAAACTAAAGTAAGGAGATAAGAGGGGGAAACTGATTTTCCATACAGTTTCCTTTCAGATAGTGAGAGACTTGGTTTCAACTTTCTAGAATACTTACCGTCTGGAGCACTAAACTGAAGATTCCTTTGAGCAGTAATTATGTGGTCCCTAAAGAAGTAAAATGGTTTAATGGTATGCTGTAATTTAAAAGTTGAACCTTTCGCATCAACACAGTGTGTGTAAATGTTAAAAAGGTTCCCACTTACCATATGAATGTGCAACCTGCAGATTCTTGAAAGCTAAGAGCTAATTCAGTGGCATATTCCGGGTCTCTCCAAGATATGATTGTATCTATAGATAAAAAAAGAGGTAAGCCAACGTTCCAGCTCAACTAATAGATGAGCACAAGATAATTCAAACTAATAAACCTTCTTGCTTCCTGTAAATATCTTCCGCGCAAATGCGGTGCATGAGTAATGGATCACTATCTTCTTCATCAAGAACAACAAGCCCCACATCTTCCGTCCCCTAAATATCAACAATTGCCCCAAAGAAACTTAAAACAAAACAAAACAAATGCTTCCCAATTCCAAAACCACACTAACCTCCAGATAATCCACAGCTACATGCCCAGTCCCTTGATCATCCCATTTCCCATCATCATTAAGCCTATACACTTTCACGCGCTAAAACCAATCCAGACACGCAAATAAAATCATCAAGATGTGGGGCAAAAAAACCTGCATATACAACAAATCCAAAGCCCAAAACCCCAATCCAACTAATAAAACAACATATTCACCATACCTGCATAGAATCCGGCTCCGTCGTCGACTTATGCGCTCCCATCCTCTTATCAAGAAGCGTCGCGTCACTCAACAAATTAGGGCACGGATTAAGATCCCGTAACTCAAAATCCGAACGTACACACGAACACGCGATTCGATTGACACGACGCGAATCGATTACGAAAGTAAAATCTTGGAATCGACGAGAGTCGGGTTTCGATCGCTTCGCATCAAACGCGCTCTTTCTCTCTCTATATCTGAGTAGGTCTCTTTCGCTGCTTTATTCGTTTTTTCGAGTGTGTTCGATAATTTCAAATTAATTGGAAATTATAATTAATAAGAATATAAATTCGGACAAAAGCTAAGCGCGTGGCTTCTTGACTTGCCGTTATGACGTCAGCATCAATCAATCAGTCGGTGAAAATAAAAAATTGGCTTGGAAAAAAGTAAATGATTAAATAATCACACAATTTGGGATTGAAAATTTGAGTAGGCAGCTTAACACTTGAAACGACGTCGTACTTTTCTTTAATAGGCTAATAGCTGAGAATCGATCTATTAACTATTCCATCTATTTTATTTATTCAAATCTCGTTCATTAATTATTAATAATTCAACATATTTTTTCTCATGTATTTATTGTCTTTTTGAAGGGCAATGCTCACCCTTATGTGGATATAGTCAGTAGTTGATTACTATAATTTAACATATGAGATTTAACCAAAAATAATCTTCAATTATTGTCCGTTTTTTTCCTCAAATTCAACTGTCTAATTAGTTACATATCCAAATTTAATTTCAATTCAAATTAATCAGAACAACTATTAAAATCTTGTCTTCAACTCTTACAAATATTTATTGACCTTCCTATTACTATCTCCAATCATAGAAGTGTATCAGTGCTGAATTGTACCGAATCAAACACTCAAAGGTATCTTTTGACATGAATGATGCTTGATCCCAACATGTTCTTCAATATCACATGCTTACATTACAAACACTATAAACAAGGGCTACAAGAGAAAAAGATAAGCTTTCCACTTACATTAAAAGTCTAGACATCATTCAATGAATAAATTCAATACAAGTTTCATAACAAGTAATTCACATTTGTTTCATCATTCATTTACTACTTTTCACATGACCTCAAAACTCAAACAAATTGCACAACTTTTAATGCCCTAAAAATTCAATTTTTACTAGTCACTCAAAGATCACTCCATCCCTAAATGCAGCCAAAATCCAGAAAAGAAGTCTCTTTCCTCCACTTTATTTCTCTTCTCTAGTTACATCAAATTAACTGGTGGGAATGGTGAGGGCACCTTGCTGTGAGAATGTGGGATTGAAGAAAGGAAGATGGTCAAGTGTGGAAGATGACATTTTGAGAAAGTACATTCAAGAAAATGGAGAAGGGTCTTGGAGATCAGTGCCTAAAAATGCAGGTATGTGACTAAAGAGTGGTTTTTTCAGACTTGAATTGAGTAAAGTTTGTAACTTTAAGGGTTTTGTGTGATGGGGTTTTATAGGGTTGCAAAGGTGTGGAAAGAGTTGCAGATTGAGATGGATTAATTACTTGAGGCCTGATTTGAAGAGAGGCAACTTTAATGTTGAAGAGGAGGATTTGATTATCAGATTGCATGCATCAATGGGTAACAGGTTAGTGTTGAATTTAATTGTCAAATTGTATTACAGTTCTATGTTGCTCAGAAATTGAGTCTATAGAGTCATGGTTTTAGCAGTCCAGTGTTTGCTTCAATGTTTTTTGGAGAGGAATTGGTGCAAATCTGTTGAGCTTTTAGCTTTTTTTAATGTTGACCTAAATTAAGTGGTTTAGGACGCAGAAGGGTTGTAACTCAGCATTGGATTCTTAGTCATTTTAATCCAGTGTAATGGCTTAAGCCCCTTCAGATGTAGATTTCTGAAAATTGTTTTCCTTTGTATGAAATTGACTTGTATCGTGACATCTCTAAGTGTGATAAGTATGAGTTTCAATGGTCCAGGTGGTCTTCGATAGCCCGACAGTTACATGGAAGAACAGACAATGAGATAAAGAACTACTGGAACTCTCATTTGTCTCGCAAATACTTGACTGACTTTAATCCCTCAAGCGGAAAAGCTGAAGTAATTTCTGAGTGGAAGCTGAGAAAGGGTAGATCAAGGCAGCGGACAAGAAGTAAGAAAGCAAGTGTCAGTGCTCCCATGAAAGATATGAAGCATGAACTTGACTCTATAGTTGTAGAAAATGGTATGCACGCTAGTGACTGCGAAGAATCATTTCAAATCACAGAATACATTCACGAAGAGGGCAAAGATCATAGTGGCAAATTGTTCTCCATTCACTGTCCACAAAATGATCAAACTGAAGAAACTGAAGCTGACGTCTCCACGCATAACTCAAACATATCCTGTGAAAATCCAAAAACAGGAATCAAACTAAGCAAGGAGGAGGTCAATACTAAAGCAGCAAGTGACGAAGATTATGCTGATTGGGATTGGAAAAGCCTAGTCAATGTTCAGAAGCTGCTAGAAGAAGATGATATGTTATCAATGCTGTTGGATGACAGTTCCTCCGATTTCAGCTAAGCAACCAAGAGCACGAATATGGCTTTCCGCATGTGAGTACTAAATAAAAAGTATGTACTCGGTGAAACAAGGTAGCAAGTTTCCTTAGTACAAATCAAGGCTGGTTTTTATTATTTAGTACCATTTGGATCGTTAAGATAGTACTGATCAATGGTTTAACGATTGAAATGTTTCAAGTTTGGATTTGTGTTTGTATGATCCCTGCCTGACTAATTTATATGTATTGAGTTTCAATAGGTGTCTTTGCAGTCCTTTATATAAACTTGAATGTACACTGTTTGTTTACAAAAAGGATAATTTTGCTACATACACTGATTATCTTAACAAACATGGATTTGGACACTGAGAAACCTGACCTCTGCAAGCACAAATTCCCTCAAAAGAATTTTCCCATTTAACAGGGTACGTTTTTGAAACAAGTCAAATGAGCTATAGAAACATGAAGAAGGACAAGGTGAAATGGTTCAATGCAACAAGAAGTCAGCAACCATTTCATCAACTAAAGAATTGAGAATCTGAGCTTCCATCTCAACTCCTAATGAAAACTCTTCACTTTCAAAGTTGAGCCATTTACCAAATTGGCTGCTCATATCCTTATCGACCAGCTCATCCACCATGCAATCTGACAAACCTGCCAAACATGAAATTTCTTCGCACACTTCTTCGGCAAGCCTTTCCTTTCTTTTTACCATCGTAATCCCTTTACACCAAGCTTTACATCCACCACCAATGTACTGTTTGCATCTTAAGTCCAAAGTTTCACTTACACAATCAAAGTAAAGTTTCCTTTCCAGCTTTGATGAGTTGCTATCATATCTCGTACATTCTTTAGAAATCTCCAATTCTTCGAATAGTTGAGGATTTAAGATGCCACAAGCTATGCCGGCTGAGAAGTTTTCAAACATTATATCCACGTCGCTGAGTATGTCCTTTACATAGTTTAGTTCCCATTTAGGCGCAGATTGTAAAAGATTCGGCAAAATGGGTCTTGCCGCATTATTTTCATAAGCAATTCCAGGAGAAATAGAGCAGGCAGAATCTGATAAATCGGCTTCTATATGATCAAAAATCTTTGGAGGGCATGTCCTGATCACTTCACAAGCTTGGACAGAAGAAGACTGCATGATGTCTGAAACTGAAGGTTAATCCACGTCAGAAAAATCGTATATAAGAGTCTTGCCATATAAATAACACTATATTGACGAATAACTTAGAGAGATTTGTCTAGCTATCTTTACCTTCAAAGCTATCATTGATGGTGCGGGAAGAATTGCAGCTTTCTGCTGAGAAAGAACCTTCGAGAATTGAGACTGGACTAGGAAGACGAGAGTGGCACAAGTTTTTAGCCTCTACGTGGTTGCTGCTGATAGCATCCATCTCATCCACTCCCTGAAACAACTTTATTTTCTTAAATACATTCTGTATAAAAATCTTATTCCTACAGACCAAATTTCGTGAATATGACTTACCTTTAGCGGATCTATCATGTCTTTGGAGCTAGAATGCCTAACAGATGTGGTCAGTTCTCTTAGCTTTTGCTCCAAGAGAATGCTTAATGTGTCACTTCCAATCACATTTATCCCATTGCGCTGATTGTTCCGAGCCTTCTGACTAGGAGAACTAAATCCAGATGAAGGCTTTGTCATCGGAGATGAGAAAGTAAATGAAACAACATCCATGCCTTTCTTCTTGCTATCCTCTATCCATGCATACTGATCCACACTGGCTCCAGACTTCACTGATTTTTTCTGCCCATTATCTGCAGTCTTATTTCTCTCCATCAGAACTCCACCATCTATATTCCGCTTCTTCCTAGGAACATTTATCACCGAATTGACTTGATCACTTTCACAACTGGTAGCCTCCGAGTCTAAATTTCTTGTTCTCGAGCTTCCCCTCGGTTTGCCAGCCGACCTTTGCCGCACAGAAGAAGAAGCATCAGTCAAAGCCTTTTTACTCGAGGAGTAACTAACCAACGGCTTTGAAAATAGTCCTTTATCAGTAGCATTATTCTGTCGGTTATTGTTCTGTCTGAGTACACTAGAAGTATTTTGTGTTGAAGATCTTTTGTGGATGTTCTTGACGATATTATTAGATTGGCTCTTGACCTCTGGCTGTTTTTCCTTCTCCCTCGATGAATTGAGTCTCATGCCTTCCCTTTTCTGAACATTGACCTTTGCTTGGATAGCAAGTGAAACAGATTTTCCTTTAATTGAACTCGACCTTAGAGTGGTTTCCGCATCAGAAGTTACACTCAAGGGCAATGTATGCTTTGGCGCGTTCCAGCTTTTGTTCACCGACTGACCCTTCAGATACTTCGCTGCATTTGATTCAAATGGCCTTTCGGAAACTTGCTCGAGCCTTGATGGTTTAGGAAGAGGATCTGGCATTTCCTTTTCCCGTGATTTGAATGATCCTGAACTGCAATCAAATTCAAGATAATCTTCGGCAGCATCGCCTCTCTCTTTATCTTTCATTCTGAAATATGCGGACACATATGCAGCACTAGACTTCTCCTGGATGGCATCAGACCTATCTTTATCTTTCATTCTAAAGGATACCGAAGAATGCTTAATGCTAGTCTTCTCCTGAAAGTGATCAACTTTTTCTCTATCTCGCATTCTGAATGACGTTGATGACTGGGCAGAACTTATCTTTTCTTGAGCTGCGTGGATCCCCTCCTTCTCACTCACTCTGAATGGCGCAAATGAGAATCCCGTTTCGGCCCTTTCTTGAGTAGCTTGAACTTTACCTTTCAAATCTTTAACTTTAATGGGTAGTAGCGAGGACCCAAGGGGAGGCATTTTGTTATTTCCTATAGCTTGAGATCCTGACTCAATGATTTTAGCAGCCGCTTCCATTATATGTGCAGCATCGCCTGTGAAGAACATACCCGAACTTTTGATAGGAGACAACAATTTATGCTGAGTGATCGGAATTGACTTGGCAGATCTTGGAGGCAATACTTCAGACTGGAATTTTTCAATAGGCCTACCAGGTAGTTTCCGAGGTTTCGAATTGTATGAGCACCTCAACTGGCCATCAAGGCTATCAGAATAATTCATTCGGTTTTCTCTCTCAAATTCCATGTTTTCTCTTTGGTAATGGGAGCTACGCAAAGACTGGGCATCGAAGAACAGTGTTGAAGAAGGTTCTGAAGTATTAGAAGTTGGCATTGAATTTAATCCCATCAGACGAGCTACCACACTAGGCGCCCGTACTCTGTTGTATTCATCGTCATCAACTACTGATGAGGCGCAACTATGCTCCCTACTTCCTCTGACACTTGAAACTGCTCGACTTTCAACCTCATCTACCTGATCACATAAGATGATAAATCAGGCCACCATCGAAACTATATTTCATCCTGAATTAGGTCCAGCAGTAATAACTCAGACCTGATCATATCCGGTAGCTGGCAGGCTTCTATTAGCCTTGTTTCTCAGCTTAGATTGCTCTGTAGTTAAATAAGAGACTCCTAATGAAATACACCTTCCGCAAATGAAATGATTTAACGAATTAAAAATGTAATAATCAATGTGCCGTACCCTGGGAAGCATGGGTGCGGGTGCGGGTGCGGGGATGCGTGGTGCGGGGATTCGGGGATTCGGCAAATTTCCAAAAATAGGGATACGGGTGCGGGGGGATTCGGCAAAAAATTAAATATTTAAAATATATATTTTACATAAATTTTGCAAAAATAAGTTTACATTTTACTTATACCCAAAAAAATACATCAAATAATAGTAGCACAAGTTCTTTGAGAACACATGTATTTGATGGTTATTATTTGATTTTATTGAAATTGGAAACTTGGCTCCAAAACCAGTTTAAATACAAAACAAGAAATACAAAGAAACCTACAACTATTACAAAATACACTAGACACCCCTGATTAATTACAACTCAAATTAGGTCAGACGCGCCCAAATTGAAGAAATGCATATGAGCAGCCGCCACGCCTCTGCTGCGCCTCAGCCATGGTCGATGAGCTCAGGTGGTGAGCTGTTATCTGCAATACTCGCTCCGCCGTGGAAATTTGAAAGCTTTTCATTGGCAGGAGGTGGCTGATGCGGTGGCCAGTCGGTGTCCGTTGGCTTCTCCGGCGAAAACAGCGGTGGTGGTGGCGCACTCCCGCGCACTGCCGCACCACCGCGCACTGCGGCGCACGGAGTGCGCGACTCGCGGACCAAGTGACGAATCCCTGCTTCCCAGGCCGTACCTGGAAAATCCGACTTGCTGGAGAACAACTTTTTCTTAGACTTTGAATTCCAATCGAACAACTGAAGAAATCTTTCAGCTCCCATTCTCAAGTCACAATCATAAGTCACGCAGCTCTAACTCTATTCAAGCGCAATGGAAAACATATCAGGCCACCCCTAAATTAGAAAATTAAAACTATGCTCAAACAATTAACAAAACCCAAGCTACTAAAATGTTCAATCACCTTCAGAGATGAAAATCACCAAGCTATCGAACTGAACATTGCTGATTACTTTAGACAACCAAAAAATCACATTCAAGAAGGTTTCAGCAAACAAATCAAGACTCTCCAAAAGAGCTGCTTTTTTATACCAATGTCCACACTCAAATTAAATCAGCACCATCAAATTCTTCTAAATGTAAATCAATTAAACACTCCAAAGTATCCATCTTTACTCGTTAAAACTCCAAATCCAACTCTAATCCATCTTCCTAGACTCCCAACACCATTCAAATTTCAATAAGCAAAGTTACCAAGCATCAAACACACAACATAAGCCACCTCAAGCAATCTCATTTCAACAAACACAGCCACCAATATCCAAAACCCAGATACCAAATTCAAAAACTAAGCTAAAACTACTTACCGAAACGCCCACGCAAATTTCTCCAAATAGCCCCAAATTAGCTCCTCAACTGACCCAACAGGGATTTAAATTAGGGTTTCCAGAACTGGGAAACGAACAGTAACTTCGCGAATTGATATGGCCTGGAGGATTGGCGAAATGTGTCAGTGTCAGCGACGGAATACAGATTTGTGAGGGAGTGTCTGAGCAGGAGACGAGTGTCGGGAGAGAAGATTCAATTGCAATAAATTCTGAAGAGGCAGTATTTTTAAAACATTTTTATATATATTTTAAAAAGATTGTCTTTGTAGATTTTGTAGTGGATTGTAACGTCTCTTTTTTAGATCGTAATTTGAATTTCTAACGGCGTAGAGAATGGGAGATGATAGAGTGACGGGAGTTATGTATATGCGTCTGTGACAGTAGTTTAAACCTCATATTTCAAAGTTGTCCATTACATATGGAGAGATTGGCTCATGTGGAACCCCTTTTTTCATAAATCCATGAATCCCTCTTTGCAGCAGTTGATTGCATTTTCTGTTTGCATTTTGGACGCACCAGATTGTGCCAGCGCATTGATGAGCATGTGCAACTCACGTGTGCATTTGTCATGTGCAACTCACGTGTGCATTTCAAAAATGCAAACACGTGGCACAATCTGGTGCGTCCAAAATGCATACAGAAATTGCAATCAATGGCTGCAAAGGGGATCTATAGATCCATAAAAAGGAAAGTTCCACATGATACAACCTCTACATATTGATACTTTTGAGCTACAGTCAACCATCAAGCTTTAACTTGTTGTTTGCAGCATGAGATTCGAATTCCAAAATTTGCAACACAAGATTCGGGTCCGACACATCCAATTCTCCAGGGCAAAACCGTCACTTACAAAATGTTTTGTCAACCCCTTAGCATCATCCATGCACAAGAAAATCATACCTCCTTTTCAACCATCGAATTCCCTTCTTCAGTGCCACCTTCATCGCTCCTTCAACAGCATACGAATCATAAACAGCCAATCTCTTTTTCCTCTTCGCCTCCGATTTCTTCCTCGCCCATTTCGTCGAAGACGGGTAATAAGTATAGCTAGCAGGTACACATAACCGTGGAAACAGTATATCATCATCTTCCCTATTTGAACTCCTGTGATGGATCACTTTTGAACCCGGCATGAATTTGTCATTGTGATTATAATTCGAGAATCGCTCGTTGATGTAGTCTTTGAACTCTTCTGAATCCATCCTTTTAACGACTTTAATGATTTGTTCGGCGGCCCTAGTCGGACGTAAAAATAATTTTATTACAGATGGTATCGGAACGGGAAGGTGAGGCGCGAAGGAAAGGAGCAGAATTGGCTAAAGTAGTAATGGGAATGTTATTTTTGTAAGGTGATGAGATGGAACAAGGTGATCATGCTTTGATTAGACAGCCTGGATTTGGTTTTGACATTGTGTTAAATGTGTGTCTACCCATGTTTAGGCTCACAGCATGAAATATTTGAGATGCGTAACTGCCGCAGTTGGAGTTGTACTCTTGTATAGTTATTTTTAGCTTGATGGTTGAAAATGGATTTGTAAGGTTCGGATTAATTTCTAAAAGGGCAAACAAATTTTATGAGACTAAGAATATTATATAAACCGTTAATTTTTATTTATCTAACGGTTGATATTGATAACTGTTGAGATGATGTCTACGTGTCTTATAACATTATAATGTCACTCAAGATCCGAACTTTATAAGGTTAATTGCATCTTTTATAAAAATGTTTTGCTAGACAACTTGGGAATATTTACTGTAGAAAACGAACGAACGAATGTAGATGAAGAGATCGCCGGAAAAGTGATCGGAATCTTGCAGAAATTTCTGTAAAATTGCATTGAATGAACGAGCTGCCTTTTGGCAGTTTTATCTGTTACAAACTACTGCCTATTTACACAACAGCCCTATTACAATACATAATTACACTTCGTAGACCTACAATTTTCAATTAGGTCCTTAATTCAAATTAGGGTTAGCGCCTCCACTCCAGCTCTTCCGCACTTGAGCTCAGCCGCATTATCCGCGACCACTCTGCAGCTCAGCCTGGCTTAGTTGCTCCAATACCCCCCCTCAAGCTCGGTGTATGCAATAAATTGCACACGTTGAGCTTGCAGCTCAGCCTGGCGAGGTGGTCTCCAGCAAGGGCCTTGGTAAACAAATCTGCAGGTTGCTCCAGTGAAGTGATAAACCCAGGTATGATGAAACCATCTTGAATATGCTGTCGAACAACATGACAATCAATTTCAATATGTTTGGTTCGCTCATGGAACACTGGGTTGCGAGCTATATGCAGGGCTGACTTGTTATCACAGAACAAAGAGATTGGAGTTGTAACCTCCACATGGAGATCTTTCAACAGTCGAGCAATCCAGACAAGCTCACAAGAGGTATGAGCCATTGACCTGTACTCTGCCTCAGCAGAAGATCTTGATACTACTGACTGTTTCTTTGTTTTTCAGGATATCAAACAAGAACCAAGCTGAATGCAGAACCCTGTCACTGACTTTCGAGTAAGGGGACAAGATGCCCAGTCAGCATCACAGAAAGCTACAAGTTTCAAAGAAGTCTCCCTTGGGTAAAACAAACCCTGTGAAGGTGCGTCTTTTAGATAATGCAATACTCTTTGTGCAGCTGCTAAGTGTTCTTCAGTAGGTTTAGCCATAAACTGACTAAGTACATGAACTGAAAATGCTATGTCTGGTCTGGTCACTGTTAAGTAAATGAGTCTGCCCACTAGTCTTCTGTAATGAGATGGATCTGGTAAAGTTTGGCCTCAGAGACAGCTAACTTTTGTTTAGACTCCATAGGAACCTTACTAGGTTTACATGCTAATAAACCAGCCTCTTCAATAAGATCTAGTGCATATTTCCTTTGATTGAGAAACAAGCCTTTCGCTGACCTTGCAACCTCAATACCAAGAAAGTAATGCAACTGACCCAAATCCTTTATCTTAAACTGAGAATGGATAAATCCTTGACTTCAGTAATCAGCTTCACTGATGTTCCTGTGAGAATAACATCATCAACATACACCAGAAGAGCAATAAAATCCACACCTCTCTGTAGTGTGAATAGAGAATAGTCATTAAGGCTAGAATGAAACCCATACTGAATTAGAGCATCACTAAACCTTGAGAACCACTGTCTAGAAGCCTGCTTTAATCCATACAAACTTTTCACCAACTGCAAACCTTTCCCTCAGATTTTTCAGTTTTAAAAAACCAGTAGGAAGACTCATGTAAGACCTCTTCTTCTAGAACACCATGTAAAAAGGCATTGTTGACATCTAGCTGAAACACAGGCCAATCCTTAGAAACAGCCACTGCTAAAATGTCCTTACAGTGTTCATCTTTACTACAGGTGCAAAGGTCTCATTGTAGTCTAAACCTTCCATCTGATTGTATCCCTTTGCTACAAGTCTTGCTTTATATCTCTCAATTGAACCATCAGAATGCCTCTTATCTTATATACCCATTTGCAGCCAATAGGTATTTTGCCCTGTGGAAGATCTGTTATCTGCCATGTTTTGTTTTCATGAAGGCAAAGTTCTGCTTGCATTGCTTTCATCCAGTTAGGGTCTTTACTAGCCTGAGAAAGCTTGTAGGTTCCCTATCTGAAATGATTTGCATTGCCATATGCTGAAACTTCTCTGAACATCTGAATAGTTCACAAAATTTGAGATAGGATAGAGAGTACTTGTATTAGTGACTTGGTTGCAAACATAGTCTTGGAGTCTTGCTGGTGGTTTTGAAACTCTTTTTGGTCTCCAACCACTGTGTCAGCATGTTCTGGTTCCCTTGTTCTGGTCCATCTGTTTCAACTACTTATTAGATATTGTCAAGTCTTCATCTTCAATAGTTGGTAAACAAGATGGAAATGGTACTGAAGGTTGAATATTCCTTCTGAGAAACCTTATAAGGAAACACACTTTCACAGAATTTACATCTCTGCTGACTGTAACTGTATGTGTTTTCAAATCAAGGATTTTATAACCCTTCTGACCAAAAGGATAACCAAGAAAAACTGAGGGATTTGCTCTAGTATCAAATTTGCTCTTGTGTGGCAACACATTTGTGTAGTAGCACAGACATCCAAACACTTTCAAATGGGAATAGTCTGGTTTCTTATTTAAAAGAATCTCTAGAGGTGACTTATTTCCCAATTTGACTGAAGGAACTCTGTTTATGATGTAGGCTGCTGTTAACACACAATCTCCCCAAAGACAGTCAGGCACCATGGATTGGAATTTTAATGCTCGAGCTACTTCAAGTAAGTGTCGATGCTTCCTTTCTACAATGCCATTTTGTTGTGGTGTGTATGAGCATGATCTCTGGTGTATACAACCTCTTTGCATCAAAAACTCTGTTAAACTTGTAGCTAGAAATTCTTTCCCATTATCAGTTCTCAGAACTTTTATACTCTTCCAAACTGAGTTTTCACCATCTCAAAGAAATGCATTAGGTGTTTAGCAGCCTCACCCTTGTTTTGCATCAAAAATATCCATGTGGTTTTTGACAAATCTTCTACCACAGTAAGGAAATATCTGTTTCCAGTAAGAGTAGGTACCTTATAGGGACCCCAAATGTCAGCATGTGCTAAATCAAATAAAGATTCAGTAGTTGTCACTGACTCAGAAAAAGGAATTCTTGTCTGTTTAGCTAAAGGACAAACTTCACATTGAAAATCATCAGTTTTACATTTCAACTCAGGAATCTGTGTCTGTGCAATTTCTGACAATTTTCTAACTGGTATATGCCCAAGTCTATTATGCCAAAGTAATCTCTGTTTATCTGCATCATATCTGTCATGAGTGCTGAAGCATTTTCCAACTTTGCTTGCTCTGAATTGATACAACCTTGACTGCTATCACCAATCTTGACTGTAGTCAACTTGGCTTGGTCCTGTACATAGCATTCCTTATCAGTAAATGTTACAGAACATTTTGTGTCACTGACAAGCTTTGAAATGCTAAGTAGATTGAACTTTATCTGAGGCACAAGTAGGACATCAACAAGTCTGATTTCCTTTGTTAGATCATGAATTCCAACATGACTGACCAACACTGTATCACCATTAGGCATCAAAACACTGTATGGTTTGTCTAATTTCTTAACATCCTTTAACAAGCATTTGTGTGGAGTAATGTGATCAGTAGCACCACTATCAATCACCCAATCAGATGCAGAAATATTTATAGATGTCAGACAAGAAATACCTGCTATGTGTTCTGTATGACTGGTTGAACTATTCAGAAAACTCATTAACTTGTTGAGCTGTTCTTGATTCATTGTGACTGAACCCAGTTGAACTTGGCTTGCAGGTGCAGATGTCTGATTATCATTCCCAGAATTGACAACCACATTGTTAGCAGATCTGTTCTTCCCATTTCCATTCTCTCTATTAGTGTTCTTTCTTTTGTAATTCGCTGGATACCCGATCAGTTTGTAACATGTTTCCTTCATATGTCCTTTCTTTTGACAATATGTACAATACAGATTCTTTTTATCAATGTTACCAGCTGAATCACCAGATTTACTTTGACCTTGTTTATTTCCTTGTGAGTACATTGCTGAAGCTTCAATCACAGTAGGTTTTAAAATGCCTTTTTCTGCTTCATCTTCAAGCACCATATTGTAAACTTCATCAATGTTAGGCATTGGTTTCATGGACAGAATCTGAGTCCTCACTTGTGAGTGAACATCATTCAACCCCATCAGGAATTGCATTATGTTATACTCAGCCATTCTCTTATCCATGCACCTTGTTGCCTTACAACTCATACCAAGATCACAAGACTCACATTCTTGCAGAGCCTCCATTTCTGCCCACAAGTTCAACAGTCTGCCATGATACTCAGCTACACTCAAATCACCTTGAAGTAAAGAATTCATCTCTTTCCTCAGAGAATACAATCTAGGTCTGACTGATCCTCCAAACCTGCTGTGCAAAACCTGCCAAGCATGCATACAATCTTTGGAATGTATGATCGATGAACCAATCTCCTTAGACACTGAATTCAAGATCCAAGTATGGACAACAACATTACATCGCTCCCATCTTGCAAGATCATAAGGATCAACAGGTCTAGGAAAGTCACCACGCACAAATCCCAATTTCAGCTTGAACCCTAAGGCCATTTCCATCGCCTTCTTCCAGGTTACAAAATTCCCAATCCCTGTCAACTGTTCACTAACCAGTGACGACGCAACATTCTCATTGCTACTGACATGGAATGGATCATCAGAGTAACGATCAGAGCGGCTACCAGATACTCGACTAGTCTCGACCGGAGTTTCAGCCATTTCAGAATTTTACAAGAAAGAAAACTCAAAAAAAAAAGGCAGAACTTGAAATCGACGGTGAGACAAAGATCAAAACGTACCTAATCGATGAACCTGTTAACTGATACCATGTAGAAAACGAACGAACGAATGTAGATGAAGAGATCGCCGGAAAAGTGATCGGAATCTTGCAGAAATTTCTGTAAATTGCATTGAATGAATGAGCTGCCTTTTGGCAGTTTTATCTGTTACAAACTACTGCCTATTTACACAACAGCCCTATTACAATACATAATTACACTTCGTAGACCTACAAATTTCAATTAGGTCCTTAATTCAAATTAGGGTTAGCGCCTCCACTCCAGCTCTTCCGCACTTGAGCTCAGCCGCATTATCCGCGACCACTCTGCAGCTCAGCCTGGCTCAGTTGCTCCAATATTTACTATGCAAATTATTTAATTGTTTTATTGACAATAAATGAATGAAATTTTATACAACCAACATTTTTTACAACAAAATAATTACGATAATCAATAAATTTTAGAGATGTCATAATGTAAGACATGAAGACATCATCTCAATCGTCGATTTTGATTGATCTAATGGTTGGTATTTAATTAATTATTAATTAAAAAAAGCGATTGAATTTGCAAAATACACGGATGAATGAGAATGACGGTTATCAATATCAACCGTTGAATTAATAAAAATTAACAGTTGAGATGATGTCCTTCCGTCTCACAAATAATTACATCTTCCTAGAACCCTACTCTAAATTTGCAACTTCACATCGAATTCACAACCAATAACTTAATCAATTCATCAAAACTTGTAGCTTACGAAATTGACTCAAATCGATTCACCTATAGCCATAGTAATACGTAGGTTGGTATAGTAAATTTGAATCAATATAACAACTGGTCGGCACCAAGACACGTGCTACGCTTCGATTAAAGTGACTTTATGCACCAAAAATCAAAAGTGAGAATCCAATAATAATTAACAAAATCACTTTTCAAACCTTTTGTAAATATACAAATACTAAACTGCATTATTAAAATAAACATGTGAAATTTGAAATATAATTATTTCCTCAATAACTAAAACACAATTGGAACATAAGTTTTAGGAACTTTTCATTACATTGGACTCAGATCATATGATGTAATTTTTGCTTGAATAATTGAAATCAAATGATTTTATTTAGTTTAAATATGTGTGCAAAATACAATTATGCAAACTAAATTCAAAAAGAAAATTACAAAAAAGCCCCTAAATTGATGAGATGATGAGTCTCGATCTCGACTACACAATGAAGGGCATTTTCGTCATTTGGTCAGACAACCTCTTCATCTCCAGATCCACAAATTTCACAATGATCATTGGAATCCAATCAAAGACCAACTCGCCAATCCGATCACCAACCACACCGCTATATCAACCCTGAATTGGGATTCAGCTGAATTACCCGGAGGAGGGGTATGGAAGTAAAACGGAAAATAAGGCACAATTGGGTTCGGCGGCGGCGGCGCCTGAAAGTAACCACCTGTCGGTGGCGGTAAGTAGAATCCTCCGCCACCTGAAGGTGGTGGGTAGATGTAACCTGGCTGAGTCGGCGGAGGAGGGGAGGAGTAATGGTAGGGTTTAGGTGACGGCGGTGGAGGGCAGTTAGTCGTAGGTTGATACGGTGGTGGAGAAGGCGGTGGTAAGGCGGCAGGTGGAGGAGGAGACGGCGGTGGAGGTGAGTAAACAGGCTGACAAGGGTTTTCACAAGCATCGCACATTGTGCAGGCGATTTCGTACTTTGAATTGCGGCTGAAGGCGGTGGCCGGTAAGTAAAAGCCCGAAACTCCGGCGAGGATGAAAGCGACAGCTAGAAAGGTTGATTTGAGTAAAGCTAACATTTTTGGGAGACCCAATTGGATGAAATGGAGATTGGGAGGATGATTGAGATCGATTGAAGAGATTGAAATGGAGTTGGAGCATACAGAAGAGAGTGAGTGGAGAGAGAGTGGGTGTTAATAAAGTTTCTTTATCTTTGACGCCAGCTGCGTTTTTTGATAGCTCTAAGTATGTAAAATGACCCTAAAATTAAAGAATGTGATGGGTAAATATTTTGGAATATAATTTTTTCAAAAAGACATTCGAAGAAAGTGAGACATTTATTTCAACAAGACATCAATTTTGTTGATAAGATGACCGACCTTCATATGAACATTTCTAACAATGTCTCAAAAGATATTTTAATAAACAGGGTTAAGTTTTAGAGAAATAGGTAGTTTTTGTAAGACGAATGGACATCATCTTAATCATTGATTTGATTAATCTAGCTGTTGAGAGTAAAGTTAGTTTCTAATAAAATTAGACGATTGGATTTGCAAATGCAGGGGTGATTGAGAGTGACGGTTATTAATATCAACCGTTAGATTAAAAGAAATCAATGGACGAGATGATGTCCTTTCGTCTCACATAAATTTGATGGTCCTTCTCGAACTCATTCCTTAATAAACATTCTATACTCTCACATTAATTTCTTTCTCATTATTTATTACCGTGCTTTTGACTTATTTCATCTCTAATTATAAATCAAATTATTATTTTTATTTAATTCTCTTATCATAGTGTTTCTTTACTTTTATTATATTTTCATATTCACTTTTCGAATTTTTTTAATTTAAGGAACGAGTATGATTTATGTTGCACTCCTCTAAAATTTAGTATCATTGAAATGGCTGGTGATGACCTTTGCTTCTTCTTTACTGGAGAATGTAGCAGAAGAGATGAGCCTTAAAGTGACCGAAAGTTGTCCCAGTTCGGATGATTCTAATAAAAAATAGGAAGGTATGTTGTGAGCCAGTGAGGCGTGTGTAATGGAGAATCAACGGAGATGGTGAAGTACAGCCAATTTTCCCGACATCTTTCCAGCCTGTTTTTGGTCATTTTTAGATCTTATTTTCCGCCAATAAATAAATAGATGTGAATAATGTAAACTGATGTTTCATTTATGTGATTATTTATTTAATTGGTTCATTGATGTTGATACTTTTCATATTTTGAGCAATTTTTCATTTATAATGAAAACTGAAAATGACTTACGCTTATGACGGAGTCTTTGTTGAGCTTATGAGATTCCGAAATAAACATTTTAATTGGTCGTCAAATAACTATTGAATGTTAGTAATAAGTGAATAAATAAATAGACTCAGTTACAAATTCAATTTTATTAGGTTAAAGTAGGAAATAGAACTCTGAGAAACTTATACACATGCCTTATATAGTATGTGTGACTGTGACAATTGAACAACAAAGAACATGCAAGTAACTATATATGTGTAGTACTCTACAAAACAACAAATGTAGCAGCAGCTATGTAAACAAAAACTGACTGCTCTGTGTTTTGTCAATATTGGTGGCATCTGTAAATCTAGGGATATTCAAAAGTAGATATCTCATATCTCCATGAAGGATGCCATTTATGCACTCCAATGAGCTTCTTAAAAATGTATCCTCAAGTCAAGAAGTCAAAATGGCACCAGCATAACTATGAAGTTATCACTCATCAAGTCTTGATAACCTGAGATATTTTATTCCGTACAAACTTCTTCAATATCACAATGACATTACCATGAGATAAATATACACTAAGCAAAAGACAATCATCATCAGAGAATTGAACAATCTGAAACAAAGCAAATACCTTGTCAGCAAGTCGATACAAGTCTCATCTGACCTTCTCCCTCCCAGGCTCCCCATTGCATACCCTCACAATTTTCTTGGGTGCGAAATGCACGCAATTGACAGCTCAATCCAACAAATAACCTAGTAACAAAATCCAATGCGTAGAAAACGTACCACGCCTCATCCTACTCTCCACTCCAAACCCTTTACAAGTAAAACCAGCAGAAATTATACCTCTTCGTCAAACATCATTTTGTCGCATACAGTTCACGAATTCACCATCTTGGTCCATCCTAAATTTTGTACCTCAGAAAATTCCAGTCTCCTAATGTTGGATTCCAATAGTTAAATCATTATTCTTGGAACAGGACTTCTGATCAGGGAATGGCTGCTGACTAAATAATCATAACACCAATCTGGGTATTTCTAAATGCAATATACAATGGGACTCTCTAGGCGGAAACCTTCTCTGTATAGAAAACTGGAGCTTTACTGTTATAAACAAGAAATAACTACACTTAGCTCTTTACTCTGTGGCTCTCTATCCAGATCTTTCTCCAGTTCTTGATCAGCAACTCCATGTTTTTCTTGTACATGGGCATATAGTGATCGTTGATCATTGTTTTAGTTAGCCGCAATTACTGTACAGTTCTCTAGGTGTTCGTAAATACAAACACTCTCTTTCCTATCAACCATAGGATCATCATCACCTTCATCAGACGGGATAGAAACTATGTGCATAATTTTCCTGGAGGGTAGAAATGATGGCTCTCAAAGGACTCCAAAGCTGAACTCCGAGAGGATTCAGAATCTGCTGTATCCTCAAAAGCTAGAACTGCTTCCTCTGTTATTTCATGTTCCGTAGCAACCTGTCTTGTTTTTGCAGTCTGAGCTCTTTTTCGAGCTCATACCATAATTCGCCATCAGATACTACTTCTGTTACTGCAGAAGTGCAAGACATTCTAGCTGTGGAGATCGAGGACATTCTAGCGGAGGACATTCGACCAGTGAGACTGGTTCTCTCTCTCTTCGTCAGTTTCATCAGGACCTGATTCAGAGCATGATGTGGTGCCTTCCATATTTTCCTCTCTACATTCTGTTGTGATTACATCTGTGACAGTAACTTCTGATAAGCGGTTTGGTAAAAGGGTGACCTCCTCTGATGGTTCTTGTCCGTTGATGGACGACATACTCACAAGTCGTCGACGTGCCCCCATGCAGGACCAGGAGGATAATGTTGACCGGCTCCTGACAACTGCTTGAGCAACATTCTGTGCACGTTTCATGACAACCTATAGACCACAGATGAATATGTCGAAATCAAAACCACTCAAATTTGAGTTTTGTTGTCTGTAACTGATCTCTGAGATGTTACCTGTGTGCTCTTGGAGACAGGTTGTAAGAGGGCACCTGCGCCAACAACCTTAGCTTTTGCAGTTGCAATGGAAGGTAGTCGAGACCCAAGAGCAGATGCA
Organism: Sedum album; assembly: GCA_006409495.1. Lineage (NCBI taxonomy): Eukaryota > Viridiplantae > Streptophyta > Magnoliopsida > Saxifragales > Crassulaceae > Sedum > Sedum album. The sequence goes on along the minus strand of QZGG01000987.1, from coordinate 50,708 downwards.
GAACGGTAGAAAACATTTAGGACTCTTGTTCGCTCGAAATGAGCACGTAAGTCATTTAACCAGGAAGATGCCATTACCTGTGGGTAACTCCGAACCAATTAACCCAATATATCTGGAAACTGCTAATTAATTAGTTAAGAAAATTACACCAACCTCAGTACGAAGGTCGTCAACTGATGACGCTGAAAAGGTAGGCACCAGATCAGAGTTGTTGATTGTCGTGGTAATGAAATCCTTGCCTGATTCAGCTAGATCCCACGTCATACATGCAGCTGTAAATTCCAACAGGTTTTATTCTATTAAAAAAAGTTCCAAAATGGAATTCATGTGGCAATTGCGTGCAAAAAGATCATCATATGAATTAATCATCAGTCAAAATGCGCATAGCGTACCAGGTGCAAAAGTGACGCATGTACATGAGGAAAACGCTCTTTGCTCTCGAAGAATGTAAGTTAGTAGGGCTGCAGTACCACCACCAAGTGAATGTCCCACAATCTGGGAAAACAGATACAAATCAGATGTAGTTGAAACAACTAGGTTGGTCATGATGATTCTGGCAAATGTCAATGTTTCAGAAGCACAGTATTAGAATTTCTAAGTTTTAACTTCTGCAGTATACCTTTATTTGGAAATCAGGATATTCATTTACAGCTTCAAGCAAAACGGGACTGCTAAGCTTAGCTATCCAGCGAGCAGCAGCCACCATCCCACAATGGGCATAACCTAACACTAACTCACTAACACCACCATCATTTACAACAGTATGATGAAAAGGCGCCACCCCTCCTGTTGCCGCTGTCAACGTATCCTTGATACTATGTGTACCACGAATCAGTAAAAGTATGCACTTTGAGGCTTCATCCCGCAAAATTGTGAATGCAGGCTTCAAAAGCTGCAGCGCAAAATAACAGCTAAACACTCACTATATTTACGAATATATTATTCTGAAATCCAAAGACGCTGACAATTGCAAAATTCACACAACAACCTGCATATTAAAAATTACTTACAGCAGCTTTTGGCTTCTGGAGAAGCACATCAGACTCGGAAAATCCACCAGACTCCAAAAACACTGGAAACGGCTTTTTCGAGAAAAGCATACACAGAGTCAGCAATCTCAAAAGATTCGACAACTCAGCAATGATCACAGCCCCTTCCAGCCTCTTGCAGTTGCTACCAGAAAACACATCAACAACCTGCTTATTATTCTGCCACGCCAAAACACAGAAATCAGTAGAAAATCCCAATCTTCACCAATTCCAACTCAACAAATAACACAATGCACAACTTTTCAGCACATACAAAACACAAACCCTAAATTCATATTTCCAGCAACACAAATCAAAATCCAAACTGAGTTCAGCACAAAATTGAAATCAAAGCAAAATTTCAATAATGATAGTAATACCAATTTTCAGCTCATCATAGAAACACAAAACCCTAATTTACAATTCTCAGCAAGCAGCAACACGCAGATCCTACACCTCAGTTTCAATAAATCACAAGATTAACAAAATAAAAACCTGACGACGCATCAGATAATTAATCCCAAAAGCCAAATCTCCAATCGGCCATTTCCCAAGCGACTCCGTATACGTAAACCTCAAAGTTTCCGACAACGTCGTGATCGTCTCCAGCCACGTCGACGGCGCCTCCACCGTCCTCCTCGCCACTCTTCTTCGCAACGACCTAATTGATCTCCCGCCACGATCGATGCCAATTCCATCTCCTCCCCTCCATTCCTCCGCCTGAAAACGAAATACAACAACACCGCCGCTCCCGCGGCCGTCGCCACCGTCCCCGCAGCCATATAATTTTAAAGAAATATTAACCACTTAAAGGTCACAAAAACTAAACATGATCGGAATCGGATAAGAACGCGGCGGTGATCGGAGAGATTTTAATGTCGAATGGGAAGGAACGGAGGGGCAGAATGGGAATTTTGTAATGCGATGTTGGCGTATTTTAGAAGGTGTTGAAATTTGAGGTGTCGGTAGGTGTTTGTTTGGAGTTACAATAAGCGCACGATAAGAATTGGTGGTAGTCGGTAACTGTTAACTGTTTCGGACTTTTGGTTTTAGCATATATAAATGGGCTTGACTTCGTTTGACCTTTTGGCCCAACTATATGAGCCTTCGCCTGGTACTGACTCAAATTCGGGTGCACTTATCCAAATAAAATAGCGTCGTTTTAACCGATGATTTAAACGAGGGAAGGCGTTGCTACATAGGGTTAAGTTCAAGAGAGATGATATGTTTTTGTGAGACCGAAGGACTTTATATTATTTGTTTATTTGATTAATATAACGGTTGAGATTAAAGTTGACGTTTAATTAAATATGCGTTTGGATTTGAAAAAACACGGATGGTTGGGATTGACGGTTATTAATTTCAACCATTAGATGAATAGAAATCAACGGTTGAACCTTCCGTTTCACAAAAACTTGAGTGTCCTTATTGAACTTAATCCTTACTACATATTAGGTCGTTTTTGTTCGAGTGCGTACTGATTAAACTCATGATTGCTAGATGATGTCGTATTAGAGTGATTTTATATAATAACAACCATAGTAAAAGACATTTTTGGGTAGCAAAATGAATATTCAAACGATTTTGGTGTCGCGTGAATTTTTATTTATCCATGTATCAAAACACAATGATGTTACATTCTTGATGCGGTCAATGGTTTAATCTACAATCCAGCAACAAAAGGAACTCCAGACTTAGGAATCCACTGGTTTCCAGAGATCCATCTTCCAACAGTGTACTCACCTGCTTGTTTTGCATTTAATGTCTTAGCCCAAGGAACTCTCTTGCTCAAATTAGCTCCAGCTCCTTTGTTGTTAAATTCTCTATAAAAGCAAGTATCGATGTGCATGTCACCTGCCCAAGGCATCCATCCATCCGGATGAATAACATCGTCAATCATCGTGTTCATGATGATTGTTCTAGACAGTGGCTTCCATGGTCTACCCAAGTAAGACCTGAATTCCTTCTTGAATGGTACCATGTCTGGTGCAGCTGTTATGACACTGTTTTGGATCAACAATGCCTGATTTCAAGTGTTTGTTTGTCGCGACCGTCTGCCGTAACCATACATTGTTGGTTATCCAAAGGCTTCCTGATGAGCATCTTGCAGTTTTGGAAAATGGCACTTCCATAACCAAAGATGAAGTCTACTGTCCCTGTGATGGTGCAGTCTCTGTAGAACTGACGGTTGGCTGCTGTTAATAATGTGTCTTGGTATCCATCGATTTGACTGTTGAGACTGCTCAGGAGGTTGCGACGTTGCCGGAGAAGCCGCCGGACTGATCAAGCTGCTGTACTGCTGCGTTTTGTATTGGCGCCAGGATCATTTGATTCTGGGGTCTGTTTGTAATTAATTGTTAGGGGTCTCGATGTCTTTTTAGCATCTCTAGGGGTCAATGTGAAATAATGAACTTGCACCCATCATGTAAAACAATGATCCCGCGTTGAGCTGAATTCAATTCATTGAGTTTTTCCCCAAATTGATTTCTTGCTCCGTCGTCGATCGTTCGAGCTCCGGCGACTCCAGCTGCGTTCCGTTCACAAATTCGTCATGGTATCAGAGCCGGTGCGCGTATTCTGTAAGTTTCTTGCAATTTGATTTGGCACAGAAATTGTATTTATTGTTTTCTGTTGAAGCCTAGTTCTTGAAATGGCTGGTAATGTGAATTCTGCGAATTCTGATGCTAATGTGTCTGTGATGAGTCGATTGGACCGTGCGTTGTTTGTTAGTCCTAATGAGAACATATCAGCGTCTTTGGTTTCTGAACGATTGACTGGATCTGAGAATTACATACCATGGAAGAAATCCATGGAGATGGTTCTGGATTTTAAGCACAAGCTTGGTTTTGTCAGAGGTCGCATTCCAAAACCAGTTGATGAAGTTCAGTTGGAGAATTGGGAACGTTGTAGTAGGGTTGTTCAGTCTTGGCTTATTAACTCAGTTTCACCAGAGATTGGGAAAATCTTGATTCACTCTGCAGATTGTATTCAAGCCTGGTCTGAATTGCAGAATAGTTTTGCAACTTCTAATGGACCAAGAATATATGCATTGCGTGAATTGCAGATTGTATATATGCAGAATATACTTGGCATCAAAGACTAGGTCATATTCCCTTTGAAAAATTGAAACATATTTCAGAAGTAAAGTGTAAAAACAGTTTACATTTACAATGTGAAATTTGTCCTCAAGCAAGACAGAATAGAATTTCTTTTCATGACAGTAATTCTTCTAGCAGCAACATTTTTGATTTGGTGCATGCAGATATATGGGGACCTTATAAGGTTCCTACTGTCACAGGTGCAAGATATTTTTTAACAGTTGTTGAGGATAAGTCTAGATGCACATGGACTTACCTGGTAGAACACAAAGGCTTGGTTGTTGATCAGTTGATTGGTTTTATGTTGATGGTTGAGACACAGTTCAGCAGAAAAGTGAAAATTTTGAGAACAGATAATGGGCAAGAATTCTTGAGCCACAAGTTGCATGATTTTCTGGTTTCAAAAGGCTGCTTACATCAAAAATCCTGTGCTTATAGTCCTCAACAAAATGGGAGGGTTGAGAGAAAGCACAAGCATTTGTTGGAAACAGCAAGGGCACTGAAATTTCAGTCCAAGGTACCAGATAAATTTTGGGGTGATTGTGTGTTAACTGCAACTTATCTCATAAATAGGTTACCTTCCACTGTTTTAGATGGGAAAACTCCTTTTGAAGTGCTATTTCAATCAAAACCAGATTATCAGCATTTAAGAGTATTTGGTTGTCTTTGTTACATGACTAACACTTTGCCTAACAAGTCCAAGTTTGATCCTAGAGCACAGGCCTGTGTATTCTTGGGATATCCTTTTGGACAAAAAGGGTATAAAGTGATGAATTTGGAGACTCACAGTTTTCATGTGAGTAGAGATGTTGTGTTTGTGGAGAATAGATTTCCATTTGATGAAGTCACAGAGTTTTCTGAGGTTTCACAGCAACCAACTAGCCCAACAATGCCTTTGGTTTCTGATCAAGATGTGGGAAGTGATACATTTGATCATTCACAAGCAACAGAGACTGTCACAGAAGAAGATATTTTAGTTCCAGAAGTTTTTTGAGGAGATCTACCAGAATACCAAAGCCATCAGTTTTGCTAAAAGACTATTTGTGCAATCAAGTAACAGGTTCATCTCCATATCCCATTCATAAGTATGTTGATTATTCTGGTTGTTCATCAGGATTTCAGCATTATGCATTGCAACTAGTGTCAGATTCTGAGCCTACAAGCTACAAACAAGCTCAGAAATGTCCAGAATGGGTTAAAGCCATGGAAGATGAACTCAAAGCTTTGCAAGAGAACAATACATGGGAGATTACTAATTTGCCTAGTGGTAAGAACCCAGTTGGATGCAAATGGGTGTATAAAGTGAAGAGACACTCAGATGGGTCCATAGAGAGATTTAAAGCAAGACTTGTTGCCAAAGGTTACACACAGATGGAGGGATTAGATTACAATGAAACATTTGCACCTGTTGTCAAGATGACCACAGTGAGGACTCTACTAGCAGTTGCTTCTGTGAAGAATTGGCCATTGTTCCAGTTAGATGTCAATAATGCTTTCCTTCATGGAAGCTTGGAAGAAGAAGTTTACATGTCTTTACCTCCTGGATTTTATAATTCAGAGAAAGCACAAGGAAAAGTGTGCAGATTAAAGAAAAGTCTCTATGGATTGAAACAGGCTTCAAGGCAGTGGTATGCAAAATTCAGTGATGCCATCATTCAGTTTGGTTTTGTTCAAAGTCAAAATGATCACTCTTTATTTACTCTCAGCAAGTCTGGTGATTTTACTGCCTTATTGGTATATGTAGATGATGTGGTGTTGACTGGTACAAACTCAGGTTTTCTTGATGAGGTGAAATCTTTCATCAACTCACAGTTCAAGATCAAAGATTTGGGTCAGTTAAAATTCTTCCTTGGGATTGAAGTAGCTAGATCAGATTCAGGGATTTTTATTAATCAGAGAAAGTATACTCTTGATTTGATATCTGAAGCTGGTATGCTAGGATGCAAGCCCTCAAGCTTACCAATGCAGACTGATCACAAATTAGCACTATCTAGTTCTGATCTACTGGATGATCCTTCTACATATCGCAGGTTAGTTGGCCAGCTTATCTACCTGTGTGTGACAAGACCTGACATTTGTTATGCAGTTCACATCTTGAGTCAGTTTATGGCCAATCCCAGACTTGATCACATGGCAGCTGCTCACAAGGTACTCAAATACCTTAAACAGGCACCTGCACAAGGTCTCTTCTATTCTGCTGGGTCTGGTCTTGGTTTATCTGCATATTGTGATGCAGATTGGGGTGCATGTCCCCTCACTCGCAAGTCTATCTCAGGATATGCTGTGATGATTGGTGATTCTTTGATTTCTTGGCGGTCTAAGAAACAGGCTATCGTGTCTCGCTCTTCTGCAGAGGCAGAGTATCGGGCCATGGCACATGCTTGTTGCGAGCTGGTGTGGATCCAAAAGCTTCTTCTTGACCTTCAGGTTGAGACTACCACTCCAATTCCCTTGTATTGTGATAATATTGCAGCAATGCATATTGTTCGTAATCCAGTTTTCCACGAACGCACAAAGCATGTGGAATTGGATTGTCACCTGATTCGTCAGCACTTTGCATCAGGCTTCATTGCTCCTCAGTTCATCCGCTCACTAGATCAACCTGCTGATATGCTGACTAAGGCCTTGGCATCTGATCATTTGATTCGTCTGTGTTCCAAGCTCAAGGTATCAAACTTCCTCCATACCTTGAGCTTGCGGGGGGGTGTTGAGACTGCTCAGGAGGTTGCGACGTTGCCGGAGAAGCCGCCGGACTGATCAAGCTGCTGTACTGCTGCGTTTTGTATTGGCGCCAGGATCATTTGATTCTGGGGTCTGTTTGTAATTAATTGTTAGGGGTCTCGATGTCTTTTTAGCATCTCTAGGGGTCAATGTGCAAATAATGAAACTTGCACCCATCATGTAAAACAATGATCCCGCGTGAGCTGAATTCAATTCATTGAGTTTTTCCCCAAAATTGATTCTTGCTCCGTCGTCGATCGTTCGAGCTCCGGCGACTCCAGCTGCGTTCCGTTCACAAATTCGTCATTGACAGTTGTAGATAACCGACATGTCTCCGGCTACATGAAGTGCCACAGCTTGGTGCTTCTCTGATCCAGCTGAGTTCTCAAATCCAACTCCCTTGGCAATGAAGCCTGCTCCCAAAGCCCCTTCATTTTACAAATGACCCAAATGTTAAGTTCTCATATTTGGTTTGAGACATTTCATCAATTAGTATTTTTACAGAACACTTACTGAAAGTTCCGGTTTTGAATGTGCTCACACCATCAACAAAGTTCTTGCTTCCGGTGAACTTAGTCTTGGTCGGTCCATCGCCAACGATCATAATGTGTGTCATTTTCTTCCCGATCTCAACGTATTCCTGGTACACTCCGGCCTTAACATAGATAACATATGTTCTGTTATCTTTCCTAATCGGGACGTGAGCCAACGCATCGGTGAGGGTCTTGAACTGACCTGATCCATCCTTAGCCACAACAACATCAGGCTTGATTTTGTTAGCTGGGACAGCAAGCAATCTTCTCTTTCCCTCTTGGAGCCAAGAGGGGAACCCATCGTCGGAGAGTAGGCGGCGGCTAGTTCCAGTTAAGGACAAGGATGAAAGGAACATCTCAATTTGGTTAACCATCACTAATGCATTGTCAGTAAGCTGTTTTGCTGATTGGATCACCTTCTCCATTTCCTTTTTAGCATCGACCGAGGAAGTTGAGTTATCCTCGAACGCATCCAAGCACATTGTGCCGTATGAGTAAGAACTCGAGAGCCAGCTCTGAAGGTCATTGACATACTCACCCACTTTACTCCATTCCAAAGTGTCAAGCTTGTCAAAAGACTCTTGAAGATTGTCAATAGCCAAGTCCAAAGCCTCATTACATGTTTGCAATGCTTGAGATGTTCTTGGATCCTTTTGAAGCTTTTCAAGGGTGGTCGAGTTTTGCAATGCCAAAGTGATCTGATCCTTGGCTGCCTTGAATGCAAGCTTGACGAGTTCTTTAGGCTCGGTCGTGTTTGCGGAGGCCAAGCTCTTCTCACAGGCCTCCTTGTAATCAGTTGGCTGGCAAATGGACTGAACTGCCTTATTTGATACAGAGGGCACTTCCATTTCATTAGCCTCATGAGCAGCTCCACTTTGATGAATGTTAACAGCGACGGCCACAACCATCGCTACAAGTATTACCGACGAGACTCCAATGATGACTACTTTCTTCCCCATGTTTTCTTGCAAAAATTTAAACACTAACTAATTTGTTCCAAAACCTTTTTGTATTTTGATGGATGGAAAAATAAAGACTCAAAAACTGAGCAATACGCCGGGCCGCAGCTCAGTGATGCAAGACGATCGGAGGAATGATACTTATATCGGTTCTCCGATCCTCCGCTTGGATATGAAACAACGTGTGGGACGATAGATTGAGTTATATATATGCTGATGATCAAAGCCAATGAAACAAAATGTGTCAAATATAGTTGCACCAAAAATAGGTTTACGGACAGGACAGCCTTAGATGTTTGAGGCTCAAGATGAGACAGAGTTTGTCCCTTGATTTGGATGGATCATTTTCATCTAAAAGGGAATGCTAATTTAGGGTTTCTCCAAATGTGCCACACATTTGTACGTACGTACATTTGTTGCAGACAGTGCAATATGCTCTTTTGATAACCCACAGAACTCTCTTGACTTTCAACAATCTCATCCACAAATCAAAATGCGAAAAGTTGAGTCTCTCATAACCAACCAAATTAACTACCTTCCAAATATGGAAAATAATAACGGTCAACTAACTCCCCATGCATGCATTTAAAAGGGACGTCATATTCGTTCCTGTCTCTAACCATAACAACTTTAGAGCCATTGAGCTCCAATTCGTATCTCAATTTCAGAACTGTTTATACCCTTAGAGGCAAAAAAACATTCTGGACGATTTTTATTTATTGAAAAATGGCTGATAAGAAGAAGATGGCCGTGATCGGCGTATCTTCGATATTCCTAGTGGCGATGGTCATTGCCGTGACGGTTGGAGTATCGAGAAATGGCGGTGGATCGTCAGGATCAAGTGACTCTGCCTCTTCAAGCTCTGGCTCAGGGATACAATCCTCCACCAAGGCTGTTCAATCCCTATGTCAACCTACCGAATATAAGCAAACTTGTGAAGAGAGTTTATCCGGAGCTAACACGAATGACCCGAAAGAGCTCATTCGTGTTGGGTTCGAGGCTGCCAAGAAGCAAGTATCTCAAGCTTTGCGAAATTCCAGTGCTCTGCATAAGCTTGAGAAGGACCCGAGCGCTGCTAAGGCGCTCGAGGTTTGTGAGGATGTGCTAGATCTTGCGGTAGATGATTTAGCTAAGTCGTTTGATAAGTTGGGTGAGTTTGATATCTCTAAGGTCGATGACTACTTGGATGACGTTCAAACATGGCTTAGTGGTTCAGCCACTTATAGAGTCACTTGTCTTGATGCGTTCGAGAACACTAGTAGCTCGTCTAAGGAGACTATGGAGAAGCTTCTTAAGACAGCTGCTGAGATAAACACCAATGCACTTACCATGGTGAACCATATTGATAACCTACTTACTACCCTAAACATCCCTGGTATCACTAGTCGGAGGCTTTTCTCGGAAGGAGACAGTGAGTTCCCTAGCTGGATTGATGCTGGAAAACGAAGGCTACTCGAGGCCCCGGTCAGTGAGGTGACTCCGGATGTTATTGTTGCTCAAGATGGGTCTGGAAAGTATAAGACATTGAATGAGGCACTTGTAAATGTCCCGGTCCGTAAAGATAATAGAACATATGTTATATATGTCAAGGCTGGAACGTATAAAGAACATGTCAAGATCGGTAAGAAACTTACTCATATCATGATGATCGGAGATGGAGCTACTAAGACCAAAATTCACCGGTGATTTGAACTACGTTCAAGGTGTCAAGACGATCAATACCGCCACATTCAGTAAGTGCAGCTCGTTTAGGTCAAATTTCATAACATGTTTCAATTTGATGTGAAACATTTATCATTAAGATAAATGTTTGATGACATTAATCATGCAGCTGTTGTTGGAGCTGGATTCATATGCAAGAACATTGGCTTCGAGAACACGGCCGGAGCTATTGGGGAACAAGCAGTAGCCCTTCGTGTAGCCTCCGACACATCAGTCTTCTACCAATGCCAAATGGATGGATACCAAGACACACTCTACGCTCACGCCCATCGCCAATTCTACCGTGACTGCACCATTACAGGCACAATCGATTTCATATTCGGAGACGGAGCAGCCGTGTTCCAAAACTGCATGATACTAGTCCGCAAACCATTGGAAGACCAACAATGCATAGTCACAGCCCAAGGTAGGGATGAAGAAGGATCCCGAACAGGCTTTGTCCTCCAAAACTGCACCATAACCGGAGCTCCAGACTACATGGCTGTAAAGGATCAGTTCACATCTTACTTAGGCCGTCCATGGAAAGCCTTTTCAAGAACCCTAATCATGCAATCACAAATCGATGGCATTATTGATCCTAAAGGATGGATGCCTTGGGCAGGAACCACATTTGAAAACACTTGTTGGTTTGCTGAGTTTAATAACCGTGGACCGGGTGCCGCTACGACCGGGAGAGTGACTTGGCCGGGGATCAGGAAGGTTCAAGGTGCTAACCAAGCGGGTGAGTTTACGGCTGGGAAGTTCTTGACCGGGGATAAATGGATCACTGCTACTCATGTCCCATACACTTCTGGTATGATGACTGTCTAGATTTTGTACGTACGTAGTTACGTGCGAGCATGCATGCAGCTGCTCATCAAGCAGCAAGCTGAATATTTGTTTCGAGTAGTTTCTTTCCCGCGTTTTTTGTTTAATTATGGAGTTTTTATTCCGTCGTGGAAATCTCCGCGTTGTATTGTCGGCTGTCGCTGTGAGATTTAAGATCGTTTCAGTTGTCACGTATTACTAAATTGATTTTCTTATATTAAGGCGACGTTTTTTTGATGTTAAAGTATTTTCATCGATAGTTGTGGCAAATTTTTTTACTCAATTAAATCATATTGATTAATAACAAATAACTTAAACAACATTTAAATGTCAATTTATCCATCAACGTGAATATAACGTTTTCTCTTCGCAACATGAAATTGGGTCTACAGTAATTAACATATTTGATTACGAGTTCAAATAACTTAATTTGAACGTGATTTTGAATAAATTTACTATGTTTTTAAAATGAGTTTTAAATCACTAGTTTACACGTTGAAATACTATTAACTACTTTACAAGTTACAAAATTTTATCTACGCAAACTCGGTACAGCGCAGTTATTTACAGTAAACGCCACTTTGAAAATATTTAATATAATCTTATGTAATTTTGAATGAACCTTACCAAAACTATGAAATTTTAAATTGATGCAAATTGATGTTGAATCAATATGAATCTGAATCCATCTACCAAATCTTAATTGATAATACCATATTACCAACTAAGCAAATAATCCATCTATTAAATCTTAATTGATAATACCATATTACCAACTACGCAAATAAGTATAGCAAAAATATCAGGCCAGATCTGGAGAATATCAATCTCCAAACACTGTTTATATATCTTGAACTGAACAAACTCTAAGAAACACAAGAACCCACAATGGATTCCATCGAGCACAAGACCCTAAAAGTCAATGGGATCGACATGCACGTAGCCATAAAAGGTGACGGTCCAAAGACCATCCTTTTCGTCCATGGTTTTCCTGAGCTATGGTATTCATGGCGCCACCAGATACTTGGGCTGTCCGATCTCGGGTATCGTTGTGTAGCCCCGGATTTACGTGGGTTCGGGGACACTGACGCACCCGAGGGGGTGGACAAATATACTATTTTTCATATAGTAGGGGATTTGATTGGCTTGTTGGATGTTGTGGCTCCTGGTGAGAAAGTGTTTGTTGTAGGACATGATTGGGGTGCTTTTGTTGCTTGGCATTTGAGCTTGTTTAGGCCTGATAAAGTCAAGGCTCTGGTCAATCTTAGTGTGGCTTACACTCCTAGAAATCCTAAGGGAAAGCCTGTTGATTTGGTGAGAAGTGTTTATGGAGATGATTACTACTTATGCAGATTTCAGGTATCATCTCTTCTCAAATGTTCTTGATCTTATCAGTTTATTTATGAAATTCTTCAATTAAGACCCTTTAGTATAGATTAATCGAATTCCTAAAATGTCGATTTTTTCCAAAAAATATTCTGAATTTTTGATACTAAGAGTTAAGGCATTATGATATGATAATGGAAGTTCATTGAAAGATTGTATTTTGAATTTGGTTTTGCAGGAGCCAGGAGTTGAGGCTGAGCTAGCAGAGTTAGGCACAAAGAGGGTACTTGAATCTTTCATTTCTCACAGGAAAGCTTCTCCACTATTCCTCCCCAAGGGTACCATGTTTGGAAACCCACCTGAAAAATTACCGGAGTGGATCACCGAAGAGGACTTAAACTTCTACGTTTCCAAATACGAAAAGACAGGGTTCGCCGGAGGACTGAACTACTACCGTGTCATGAACCTGTACAATCTAAATCCCTTCATTAAATGTTTGTATTTGAAAAAGCCCTATTCAAATGTTAACGTCTGTATGTACTCAAAAAGTTGATGATATCTTGCAGGAATTGGGAACTGAATGCACCGTGGACGGGGAGCCCGGTGATGGTTCCGACAAAGTTCATTGTAGGTGATTTGGATTCAATATACAACTCTTTAGGAGCAAAGCAGTATGTCAACAGCCCTTTGTTCAAGAAAATAGTCCCACTACTTGAGGAAGTTGTGGTCATGGAAGGAGTTGCTCATTGGATTCAACAAGAGAAGGCTGAAGAGGTCACCAAGCACATTGCTGATTTCTTCCACAAATTCTAAAATGCTCTGCTCTCTTACACATTTCTCATGCATTTTTCACCTCTTAAAAATTCAACAATTCCTTTTCTTGGAATAAAATTCGGAAAAATTTGAATCAAATTATTCTTATCTGTAATTCTGTGTTCGTCTTAAAATATTTTGGTGAATTCAATAAAATTATTATAATTTTTTACGGTGTCACATTCGCACCATCAATACAAGAGTTCGATAAACACCAATTCCTAACGTCCAACTCGTTAAATTTACATATCATAAAAAAAACTCGTGTATGTTTTTTTAGAGATTCAATTCCCATACTTGTGAGTAGGACATGACACTTTATGGCGACCATCTGAATCTTAAATTCTATTGCACGTAAGTGTCCAGACATATTACCAGCAGCACGTTAGCTACAGCACATAACTGTTTGACTAGTCCATTTTATTATAAACGCCAAGATAATATTTTTTGATCCAACGGCTAGGCATGCCGCATCGCGCGGCAGAGTCACGTGATCATAGCGGCGATTATCTTAATTAAAAACATCATTCAGACACTAATCCAAAAATTAAACTAAACGTAAAGTGGTCAAACAGAAGTAATTGACTTTCTTAAAAACAGATACTCACATTGGACCGATAAAATTGAACCTAATCTGCTTGGCTATTTTTAGATCAATGCTCCAAAATTAATCTTTTTTTATTAAAATAAAGTCCTTGAAGTTTTATATAATTACAATGCGATCCTCTTCCACACCACGTGCATCTGCAGTCTGCACATATTCACACAACTTCCATCTTCTTCTGCAACTCTGCACCATTTTCAAGCTTTCAATTCTCACAGCTGCAACTCCATTAAACCCTACTTACCAAAACCCATCTCAGAATCTACCGTTGAACAATGGTTGAAGCCACCGGCGACGACGGAGGAGCAATTGTAGATATGGGTGAAGGAAGCATGACAATCTGTAGCAAACATCCGTACAAGAATAATCGGAATAATCCAGGAGGTATCTGCGCTTTCTGCTTACAAGAGAAGCTTGGGAAGTTGGTGTCGTCTTCGTTACCTATCGCTGTGTTTCCGTCTTCGACGAATTCGACTTCTAACTCGTTCAGATCTGAGTCGAGTTACGCCGGCGTTGGTGATATGTCAGCGACGAGGAGCGTTGGATTGTCGGAGAGTAGCCAGAGGAAGAGTCGGATTCCGTTTTTGATGTGGAAGAAAAAGGACCAGACGGCGGCGATGTCGACGGCGGGTAAGAACGGGAGTGTGATGTTTAAGCGGAGTAAATCGACCACAACGCCGTCGAGGAAGTTTCTAGACCGCGACGGAGATAGCAGTTTGCAGAAACGGTGGTTTTGGTCGTCGTTTTGGTACCATCCGAAGCGGATGGATCGGGAAACAGATCTTCCGGACAGACTCCAAACTCGTCGTTTTCAACGAGATCGAGAGGAAAAGACGGCGTCGTTTCGACACGGCGAGGGATTGAAGTCGATATAGCTGAAGAGGAAGAAGACGAAGACAGCAACAGTCCTGGTAGCCACGTCACTACTTCAACAACGACGTCGTTTGGACGGAAAGTGTCCAGATCCAGATCTGTTGGATGTGGAAGCAGGAGCTTCTCCGGCGACTTTTTCGAACGGATTTCGACTGGACTCGGTGACTGTACACTCCGCCGAGTCGAGTCACAAAGGGAAGGTCACAACAAGGCTAAAGTGGCCGACAGAATGAAGAGAGTCAAATGCGGTGGGATTTTTGGTGGGTTTGTTGTGACATCGTCTTCTTCATCGTCAACCTCGTCTTCTCAGTGGCTGCCTTCAAATGCTGTTAATGCACAGTTGGTTCATGGAAAAGGGAGAAGCTGGAGTTGGGCATTTGCCAGTCCCATTAGGGCATTCAGTAAACCATCATCAGTTAAAGACATCAGTAACTCGAATAGGAACGCTGCTCCTAATCTCTCCGCAATGCCATCTTTGTTATCTGTCGGCAGCAATAGGTAAAATTTTATACTAAAGCTATTTTGTTGAAGATTGATTGAGTTTAGTATTTAGTGATCTGCTTGCTTCTAGGGTTTTCTTACATGTTCATGTTGAGGTAGAGGTTTTAGCAGCTGTTGTTGTTGTCACGGTGAAGTTGAGAGTGGAGACTGAATCTATCTAATGTATGCATGTTAATGTTTTGTTTTCTTCTGCTTTGTTGATGCCAGAAAGTTATGATGCTTTTTTCAGAAATATTTTTATTGATGTTTGACATTTCAATACTTGGTGGACCAGTAGGGTGTAAATGATGTGCATATATCTGTAAATGTGCACATGCTGGGGTGTCTGGATGTGCTATTGCTATCACATTTGTATAGCATGGAGCCTCCAATGGAGAGGAGGTGGTTGCTAACAGTTAACACCATGCTTGTATATATCAAATCTAAATGTGGTCCGGCCAATTTGAATGGGAACTTGGATATGATCTTGTTTCTGTTGGATTGCATGGAACATTGTGGGTTTGTGTATTTATTGTTATCACAAGACACAAGATTTGTTTCTTTTTTGAATCAACTGCAGTTTTTCTTTAAAAGAAATCATTTGATTCATCGATATGGACTGGAATGCCCGTATGCACTCTGAAGGTTTAAAACATAAATTTTTACGAATAAAGATCAAATGTACCATTAGATCGCTGCTCCTTATGCGTATGAACTGCATACCTGTCTATTTAACAGCGTAAATCAAACATTTCCGATTCATGGTGCATATTTTATTTTCTTATTATAGATCATAATTAGCTTACACAAAGCGGGGCATAAGGTTACACTAGGTGACGAGCATAAAGTCCAATCCCAAACATATGAGCAAAGCCCAAATTCAAGTAGTCCACACATCGACGCTAATTGGCTCTGATACGGTTTTTAAGCAACATGTTCCTAAGATCCGCAACGTCCATATCAGCCGGACGATTCACCGGTCTGTAAAACCCGGTAACCGGGTCGGGTCCCCATGAGTTGTCGGACTCCCCAGCTCCGCTTGATCTCTCGTTCGTCATGTTGGGCCTCGCTCCTGTTGACACGTATCCTAACTCACGTGACACTGCTGCATACGCTAGACCTCGTCTGTTCCACAAACACAAAAATCTATCAATAATTCTTAATAAAATGGCTTAAAAAATATGCCCGGAACATGTACGTATGAAGCTTCTTACCTAGTGATGGAGTAAGAGGAGTTGGAGATAAGAGTCTTAGCAACAGAGAAAGTGCGAGCAGCCATGTGGAAACTTGAGATTGAGTATTTTTACAAGCAAAGGGAGATATGGGTCGGAGGAGATGAGCAAGATATTCCTCGTAGAAGTACGAGGATGCAACTATCTCAAAGCTCTTCTTGTTCCTCCTCTTTTTTGCTTGTTTAATTATGTACACTAGAAGTGTTTATATAGGGGAGGAGGTGATGTCAATATTATTATTAAATGCAAAATATCTCAAAATTTAGGATGTAATAGTGAGGCTGAACGACTTGTTAATGCACCAATATAGAAAATAACATTATGATAAAGATGAGATAATCATGAAGTTGATGACTTTTAGTTAAAGGTAAGCAATTTTAAATGGAATTGTGGCCATTAAAAATACGGTCGAATTAGACTGCGACATGTTTTGCACTAATGTAGGCTGCAATTTCTGGATTATAGCTAACTATATTTGTTTATGCTGTGAGTGGAGTAAAGAAATTAAAAGGTACGATGAGGCGACAAATGTCTTGGTATTTGAAGCTGCAACAAATTCCAGTAATCAATAAATGGCTGCCACGAGGATGCTCATTCATCCATCAGTTTTCCTATCAACTTGCTTGCTTGATTTTTTCATAAAAGATCTCAGCATCGATATTTTAAGATAAGGTTAAACAGAAGAACCAGGATGTTTAGCAGTGACATTCAATGTTATAAATTGACAACTGCTAGAAAATAACATGAGAACTAGCAAGGAGACTAATTTTTGAATTGTTTTCTGCTATGAGCAGCATTAAGAACTTCACCTCATTTAATTCAATTAATACCAATTGCAAAGACAATTTACCTAAGGTAAACAAAACAAAAATTTATGGTCAAAAAAAGTTTTGTAAAGTGAAGACCGAAAGATTGTGAAGATGACGCATCAAACATTTGATATTTAGTCTTCTTCCTCGGCCTCGTTCTCAGCAATGTTGAAGTATCTTAGTTCATAGACATAGCGGTCTTTGTTTGAAGCAATCACCCGTAGCCAGTCACGGACATTGTGCTTCTTCAGGTACTTCTTAGTCAAATATTTCAAGTACCTAAAGGGGTCAGATATCTCACAGTTAATTAAAATACATGTTGACACCACTTGATTATGAGATAAGAACTCAAAATTTTACACTATTAAATAAGGCAGAACACAATTTGATAACATTGAGACACAATGTATGCGCATGCTATTACCAATAGACAAAAAATAGGATTGTATCAAGGCACTTCCGTACTATTACCTTGGTACAATCCATTACAGCATAATTGATACCATTCCGTAGACCATATACACACACAACTGGATTGAGGATTGTGTATAATGTTAATGTGCTGACCAATTAAGCTAACAAGGTACATCTAATAGTTTCTCGCTACAGCAGTAGTTATGTATGGATAATGGATATACATAATACTACAATATACATACTTGTAAACTAAACTTTTAATTTTTCTGCCTGATCAAGGGTCGTCCGTTATACTCAGCTGAGGATCAATAAACAGCTCAAAACGATGCCAAGCGAGTGAAATATTGAGCTCAAAATTCCTATATTTGCTTCTAATATCAAACATTAACATTGAAGCACACAAAATCAAATTTTAATCTATTTTCTGCACCCAAAAACACCAACAACTAAATGCTAATTTCAGACATGCGCATGAACCAAATCTTAAATTCTCACCAGACGACTAAAACTGACCTTTTGGAGAAAGTGGAATCAGCAGTGACACTGATCTTGTTCTTCTCACGAGTAACGCTAATAACATCGCCTAAAGCACCAGGCTTCCCTCCAACCTTAATCCTCTCTTGCAGAAACTTCTCTAAAGAAGCAATGTCCATAATCTTATCTTCAACAGGCTTCGCGCAGTCGATCGTGTACACGACCGACTTTTTCTTCCCCTTCAAACCTCCAGCCGCCGCCTTGCTCATTTTTACAGCCGTCTCTGCAAAATTAAATCAAAAATTCAAGCTTGAGGTTCGAAATCGTCAAAATCGACGGAGATGGTGATCGTACCGGAGTGGAATTTAGGGTTTGGTGGGGATTGAACGCCGCTGAATTGCACTAGATTTTGGCAAGAAGAGAGTGTTAGGGTTTCGATTTTGTCAGCCCATTTTGGTTTATCGGTCCGGCCCGGATCGGCCTATTTACTTGAGACGAGAGTAGACACTAGACATAAATTGTGTTTTCCAAATCAATGTTTTTTTTTGATATTAATTGTTCAGTACGAACTGAACTGAAAACACTGATGTTGTGTTCACTTCACATGAGTGGAATGATGGTGGAATGGAATGATGGTGAGAATGGAATGACATAAGGAATGGAAAGGAATGCTCATTCTATTCCTTCGTTCACTTCATTTTTTAAGAAATGGAATGGAATCAACATACAACTTTACTTTCGAAAATAATTACACCATATTCAACGATACGGATACACATTTGAACTTTCAAGGACAATGCCATAGTATTGGCCACTAGCAGGACCAAGAAGCAAAACAAGCCTAAGCTTCTGCTCAACAAGTCTGTTTTGAAGAAAGAGTTCAGCCGAATGGCTAAAGTTGTTTCAAACCAGGTTGGTGACAACCACTACAGGCCTGACCTTAAGACCGCTGCCCTTGCAAGGTTGAGTGTTGTTCCCAGGAGTCTCAAAATTGCCAAGTCTGGTCCCAAGAAGAGGAACAGACAAGCCACTAAGATCCCAACCGGGAAGTGAAGATCATAATTTGTCCTTTTTCTTTAATCAGATTTGTGTTTGTCTTCTGATTGCCAGTGGCGAGATATTTTAAGAATATATCCATTTTGGATTAGCACTTTATTGTTAAAAAAAAAACTTTCAATAAAAATAATTCTTAGTTGTACAAAAATTAAAAAATTCGTTCTGAAACAAATTATAAATGCTTTACAAATTGAATCAAAGTCACATGTTTTTTTTATTTTTTGATTTATTTTTTGATTTATTTTTCGATTTATTTTTTCGATTTTTTTTTCTATTTTTTTTTTCTATTTTTTTTTCTATTTTTTTTTTGATTTTTTTTTCGATTTTTTTCGATTTTTTTCGATTTTTTCGATTTTTTCGATTTTTTCGATTTTTTCTATTTTTTCGATTTTTTCGATTTTTTCGATTTTTTCGATTTTTTTGATTTTTTCGATTTTTTCGATTTTTTCGATTTTTTCGATTTTTCGATTTTTCGATTTTTTCGATTTAAACTATTTTTTTAAAAAAATAGATTTTTTACAATTTTTCAACTTTTTGATTTTTTGATTTTTTTTCGTTTTTTCTCGATTTTTTGATATTTTTCGCTTTTTTTTCCTCAAGTTTTTCAAGTTTTAACTTTTTTATACTTTTACTTTTATAAAATTTTGAGTTTCAAATGTTTTTTTAAAAAATTTATTTTTTTCCAAAATGTCAAATGATTATGTGATCGTTGGAATGAGCTAATACCTCATGTTTTGAAAGGAATGAATTTGGCTTGAATGGAATGATGATGGAATGATCATTCCATTCCTTTGGACGAACCAAACAAGTTATTATTTCATTCCCATGGGAATGAGCATTCCATTCCACCAAAATTGATTTCATTCCCTCCAAGTGAACACACCATGAGGAAAAAACCTCAGGAATGAAACAAACATAGAGCAGTGTTACAAATAATTTGAAAAAACAGTGAAATATTCAGCTCCATGATTGCTCGTTCGCCTTTCGTGTGCAACAGCAACGGTATGCAGATAGCACGTGCCAGCGAGTAGCACCATTAAAAACTGATAGAAATTTGATTGAGTGAGCAGTAAGGAAAGTAAAGTGCGTCCAAGCTGACTATCTTCCGAGAAGGCTGAGATAATTATAAGATAACGACCGTGTATAACGAAATAGGTATTCTCGGACGGCAGCCAGACGTGAACTAATTGTGGCAACACCCCATTAAATATACCACGTGGCCAGCACACAATTGAAAACCCATTCGAAGCTAGCTGGGACCACGTGGGTGTCCGTGAAGAAACATGAGGACACGTAGGGAGAGCACATGTGTCACAGCACGAGCGTCACAACACATGTGACAGAGAGAGCGGCTGAAGAAACACCGCAGCAAGGAACCACACGTGCAAGAAGAACCACTGGACAGATAAGCACTGACACGCGTATGGCGCGATGGACACGTGGACAGCGCGAGAACCAACTTGGTGTCAGACGCCCGCAAGACGAAGGCGACGCCGCACACAGGTACCAAACGACTCCGGCCAGCAGCCAGAGACGGAACACAGGTGAACAGCTGGAAAACACCAGAAACCCAGATGTGGGAAGGCAGTATCCAGAAATCACCGAAACCAAGGCGAACCGCCAGCCACCACAGCACCGGCGGTCACCGAAACTGAAATCAGACCCACGACCACTGCAGACGACCGCAGGCCGACCAAAACCCACGACTCAGCCGACGATTTCCACCGACGACGAGCCAAAACGACAGACGGATGCCAACGTCGCAGCCTTCAGCGACACCCACCGATCCACTCATCAAAACAAACACATCCAAGGAACGCAGGACGACACTGAACGACACAACGCAACCAAGAAAACAGCAACACGCAACCGAGGAACACCACTGAACCCAGCCGATCCAAAAAACAAGCCAAAAACAGCACGGACACCCAGCAGCATCAACCGGACTGCATGCACAGAAAAACACACTCAAGGAGGTGCTGAACCAGAGCTGGAAAGAGCACCGCTGCGAGCCCAAAAGGAGGAGCGTCGCCACCAGCTGACGATGGTTGACCAGCAGCACGCTCAGAAACAGGCCGACAAGGACCAGATCGACGGGTACACAAGCGACGGTGAAAGATCCGCTCCGTGAACCAACCGCTCAGAGGACGACGACGATGGCCCTCGCGACCGAAACAACAACCACGGAAGACGACGACGGCGGTGAAGAATCCAAAGAAAGAACCTGTCGTCGGCGTCTCCGGGCGAAACAACTTCCATCCGACCACCAACTCAACAAACCCCACACCCGGACCACTTCGCAACAGCCACCACACCTATAGCATCCGATCGGCGACGAACGGAGAAGGTCGGTGGAGAGAGGGACCTTCGGGAGAGTTGTAGAGAGAGGACGATGGAAGAGGTTATATCTAAATCAATGCTTTTCTTTGACATAGGCTTTATGACATAAATTGTGTCACACTATCGCTTTAGCTTTCAAATTTAAAAATGTTTGACACCTTAATTTGGTTGGCAACCCCATCATTAGGCCCACCTTTTGACTTGATTTTGATACATAATTGTTTTGAGTTTAAATGACTGATGAATACTTAGAGGTTGTATTATGTGGATCCATTCAATTAGGTGGACTCGTGGATTTCCTCTTGCATCCGTTGATTGCATTTTTTGGATGCACCAGATTGCGCCACGTATGTGTATTTGTCATCATCACATGTGCATCACGTGCAAGTCACGTGCTTCATTAATGCGTTGGCACAATCTGGTGCGTCCAAAAAATATAATCAACGGGTGCAAAAA
This sequence comes from Sedum album, assembly GCA_006409495.1. Lineage (NCBI taxonomy): Eukaryota > Viridiplantae > Streptophyta > Magnoliopsida > Saxifragales > Crassulaceae > Sedum > Sedum album. The sequence goes on along the minus strand of QZGG01000987.1, from coordinate 28,960 downwards.
AGAATTCACGAATCCACCAAATTGAAAGGATCCACATGATACATTTCCTAAATACTTATTTCTTAATTTGATCGACTCTGTCCCACTTTGACGGTATGATCACGTCTAATGTGAGGTGATGAGTTTTTTTTTTTTTTTTTTTTTTTTAAAACCCCACCCGCTAAAGCCCCACTGCTTTAACACCCACCAGGAATCGAACCTATGACGTGTGGCTTATAATACAACCTCCACTGCCACTAGGCTAGCCCTTGGTGGGCGATGAGTTATTGGCTACATTCTCGATCATCTAAACTTAATTTACATCTTTTGAAATGCATTAAATAATTCAATCTCCAAGTGTAAAAGTCACAACAGTCATTTACAAGTTAGCCGTTTGTTTAATCCCAAAGCAAACATTAAGATTAATTAAACCAACCAATAAGAATTAAAAAAAATCCGAACAAGCGTCAAAAATCCTTTTCATCAGATTCGAACAACAACAAACGCTCTCGCACATCGCTTCGAAGATTCTCAACACCGACCAACAAGTCACCAACTTTCGCTTTAGGCTTTACTTCTCGAATCTTGTTGATTTGAATTGTTGGCGTTCTGGATTTCGATTTATACTTGCCGGAATACGATCGGTATTTTTTTGGTGCGTGATGTTTGAATTGGGGATTTTATGGTTTCTGACGTTTAAGGTTATGTTGATTGCGCGATTGGTGTTGATTGTTGTGGCTGGGATTTTAGTTTTTCCCGGATTTAGTGAAATGTAGGATTTTGTTGATTGCATTGCCTGTTGTTGAGAATGAATTTGGCTTGTGCTTGTTCTTATCATGGATTTCTGAGTTTATTTTGAAAACATTTTTTTAATAATTTGAAGAATTGATTTGTATGGCTGTGTGATTGTTGATTGAATATTGATTTTGTATTTTAATCAATATGTTTTGTGTAGGTGTTTGATTTAAATGGATCTTTGGCTTTTTTGATGTTATTTTTTGTAGAGAACTTGTGGGACATTTTGAAGATTTGAAGCTTATAGATGAAGCAGAAAAATGTAGCGGATACCTCGCTGTATGATCACCCGGGTACTAGCAGTCCGCTGCATGGTATGGGGCATGGGACTGATGGAGCTGATGCAGTAACTTCTAGGTGGCTTCAGTCTGCAGGGCTGCAGCATTTGGCTTCTCCTTCGGCTACGACAGGCGTTGATCACCGCCTGCTTCCGAATATATTGATGCAGGTGATTGACATTTTTTCTCTTATGTTGAATTGTTGTTAAGCCGAAACCATTTCATTTGGTCATTGAACTGAAGAATCATATGTTTGATTTGAAGGGGTATGGAGCTCAGTCGTTGGAAGAAAAACAGAGGTTTATGAAACTGATGCGTAACCTTAATTTCAGTGGAGTATCCGGTGCAGATGCATATGTTTCTTCTCGGAGTTCAGCAGAGACTACATCGGATGGGTTTTATTCTTCAGAGTTTCGAGGGGATTTCGCTTCTGGGCTTTTGGATCTTCATGCAATGGATGACTCCGAGCTTCTTTCTGATGTATGCTCCTGGTATTGGGATCCCTTATTAACATTATACTTGTTTTTTTAAATTAATACCAAGTAGTGTCAGTTGGTATATTTTCACATTTTGACTCATGTGCATCTCCGGTGGTAGCATAATGAGAATAGAACCTTAATTTAGCCATACTCCCAGATTTGCCAGTGCCAGCATCCATGCTACAAATATTATTCTATTTATTTGGAACGATCTTGTCCTGTGGAGTAACACATCAGCGATACTGTATTAATTTCTGATTTCCGAATTGTTGTCTTCGCTTAAGAATAAAATTATTGTCATTGTGTTTGTTTTAACAGTGAGCGTTTTCTTGGTTTGGTCAGCATGTTATATCCGAACCTTTTGAGGCCTCTCCTTTCATGGCCGATAGAACGTCGGATAATGATATTGATGGTACTGTCATCATGAGACAACCAAAAGGTGGCTCGGAAACTATTGAGGATATGGATACCAACCTGAATGAAATAGTGGGTGTTCCAAAAGAAAATAATGTTGCAAAGATTAAAGTCGTGGTATGTTAACTACGTTATTTTGAATCATAATAATATGCATGATGCACTTGACTATTTAATTTGCTCAATTAATAAACTTGTAGGTACGGAAAAGACCTTTAAACAAGAAAGAGCTTTCCAGGAAGGAGGAAGATGTTGTCACTGTTAGCGACGGTGCTTACTTGACTGTTCATGAGCCCAAGCTGAAGGTTTGGACTGACCTAAAGCACTTTTTTTGATATACACAAATTCAGTTATATTGTCATTCATGATTTCCTGACTGGCTTTTCTAATAGGTGGATCTCACAGCTTATGTGGAGGAGCACGAGTTTTGTTTTGATGCCGTTCTGGATGAATCTGTAACTAATGATGAGGTATGTTATGGTTAAAGCTTTAACTAGATCTGCATACCAGTTAATTACACTTTCCTGGTTATTTCTCGTAATAGGACATTATATAGATAATTAAATGTTACTAGTAAACAGGTTTATCGGGCTACTGTGGAGCCAATTATTCCAACAATTTTCCAACGAACGAAAGCAACTTGCTTTGCTTACGGTCAAACTGGTAATCTTTTTAGGACTGCTTGATGATTAATTGGCTTCCGATCCATTATTTATTGGTTTACTTCTATGTGTGCTCTCATTAACTTCTATAGCAAGTTTGTCTGTTACCATCTATATCCTATCTGGAAACCAGTTAAGAGCTGTGCTTTATTGGGTTATCAAATTCTCAGTGTAAATGCTTTTAAGTATGTTGATGAATTTCATGATTGCAATTTATGGAATGGCTTACCGCTTACTTTATGGACTGTAATCAGGTAGTGGCAAGACATTCACCATGCAGCCTTTGCCTCTTAGAGCAGTAAACGACCTGGTTCGTTTGCTGCATCATCCAGCTTACTGTAACGAGGGATACAAGCTGTGGCTGAGCTATTTTGAGATATATGGAGGGAAGCTCTATGATCTACTTAGTGATCGAAAGTTAGTGAAAAATCCAATTGTTTTTACTGACAGCGTAAATCAAATATCAAGTGTTGGCTGCAAGTTTTTAGGGTTTAGTAAATACGTGCACGGAAATTTGTCAGATGATATAATTCTGTTCATTTATAGGAAGCTCTTAATGAGAGAAGATGGACGCCGGCAAGTTTGCATTGTTGGTTTAAAAGAATTTGAAGTTTCGGATGTACAGATTGTTAAACAATACATTGAGGCTGGGAATGCTGCTAGAAGTACAGGTTCCACTGGAGCTAATGAAGAGTCCTCTAGATCACATGCAATATTACAACTTGCACTGAAGAAGCATGTTGAAGTGAAAGCAACCAGAAGAAATGCTGCTGAGGTGAATGAGGCTAAGGTTGGGAAGGTTGTTGGGAAGATTTCATTCATTGATTTAGCTGGGAGTGAACGTGGTGCAGACACAACCGACAATGACAAACAAACAAGGTAAATTTTTCATGTGTAAATGGCCCACCCTGTGCTGCTTTTTAACTTTACACGCAAATAGGTGATTGCATAAGATCAACTTTTCGTGGGATGTGGGCTTTAGTATGTTGAATTTTATTGGTTCCTCAACTTCCTGCTGGACTGTTTGTCACTGCATGTGAATTTCGATAAGGGTAGAACAATATTTACTTGTCAACGATCTTAGACATTGTTGAACTGTAAGGATCATACTGTTGCATTTTTTGTGGGTTGCGAGGATAATGATTTGTTTTATGCACCCACTTGTTATTCATTGCAGGATTGAAGGAGCAGAAATTAATAAAAGCCTTTTAGCTCTGAAAGAGTGCATCCGCGCCCTCGATAATGATCAAATACACATTCCATTCAGAGGGAGCAAACTTACTGAGGTTCTGCGTGATTCTTTTGTTGGGAATTCCAGAACAGTTATGATCTCCTGCATCTCCCCTAATGCCGGTTCATGTGAGCATACACTCAATACGTTGAGATATGCTGATAGGTATACTTACCATTGAAAAGTTGTCTTTTTTGATCTTTATATGTGAATATTCTTTTTATTACATTTATTCAATAAATGTTGCTGAACAGAGTAAAAAGTCTATCAAAAGGTGGGAACGCAAAGAAGGACCAGATTCCGAATCTGTTACCAACCTCCACTAAGGAAACAATGCCAGCCTCTTCGATTCCCCTGTCTATTGATTCAGTGGATGACTATGAGCAAAAATATGAAAAGAAAGAGCCAGATTTGAGTAGAAAAGCTGCTGAGAAAGAAAATGTGACATTTAACCCCGCTGTTGACCTTAATCGTCCAATGCCTAAATTTCGAGAGGAGGTAGTGGTGGCAGCTCCTGTTGCTGTGGATAAGAATGACCTGATGGAGGTTGAAGACAATTATCGAGTCTCGTCTTATAGAAATACGGCGTTGTACTCGAAGAACTCTACATATATTGATGATGATGAACAAAAAGTATCTCCAACTCGTAGAAAAGGAACCAATGATATGAAAAAGGCAGATAATATGGGCGGCCGGTTGAGAAAAGAGCTAGATGAATCTAACACCTCATCCAACAGTTATAATTCACATAACGCAAGGGGTAACAATGAAAGTGAAGCTGGATCTCTTCAGGATTCAACTCTTGATGCACTACTGGAGGTGAACTAAATGTGGTCTTTTGTTGATCATATCCTTTTTAAGTTTCAATTTTTTAGACATGTTGCTAATGGTATCATGTTTAGGAGGAAGAGGCTCTGATTAATGCGCACCGTAAGGAAATAGAGGATACCATGGAGATTGTTCGTGAAGTAAGTGAAATGAAGTACGGACTTGAATAAGTTTATAAAGTTAGGCAGTCAGCTGGACTATTACTTTCACGGACACAACCTAGTATGTATATAATTTTTTGTTTGACAGGAGATGAGACTTTTGGCTGAAGTGGATCAACCAGGCAGTCAAATAGAGAACTACGTGACACAGCTGAGCATGATCTTATCTCGTAAAGCGGCAGGTCTTGTTAGCCTTCAGGCTCGCCTTGCCAGATTCCAACACAGACTCAAAGAGCAGGAGATCCTCAGCAAAAAACGGGTTGTTCGGTAATTGTCCTCTCAGCTTCCACACGCAACTAGCGGATCATTCACCCTTCCTGCCCCAAGTACTCAACTCTCTTCTCAGTAGATGATGGGTTGCAAAGCTGAATGAAAACCTACTTCATTTCATGTACAAGCAAATCGAACCAACAAATACAAATTATAATTTACTTTGTGATATCAAAAGATTGCTCATGCTGTACAAAACTACTCTCTTTGGTTTCTATTCCGTTTGGCCGGCCTTGAAATACCTTATAACATTGACTCATAACTATACTCAGAATCAGGCCGGCAGCAATATTAAAAACTGCACATACCACATGACATGTCTTTTGAACAATTCTTGGTTATCTTAAATAGAGACAATATTTCAAAAGATGTTCAGATTTTTACTTGCATACTCCGATTCCACCAGTAATGGATGTTGTCAAATCATCTCAGTGACCTAAAATTACACTTACATCAGATTCACAAATCAACAAAAGACACACAATGTCAAAAATGTTACCGTTACACCCAAAAGTGTTCACCATCATCATCACAACCGTTCAAATAATATATTCAAATTTCAAACGGTCAAAAATCTCTAAACCCCTAATTAATTCACCTAATAAATTACAATTAAATTAAACCCCACATAATAAAAACCCTTCAAATCCTCAACAACAACTACTCAACACATTTCAACATTCAAATGGCGCTTCGTCAGATCCACAATCACAAAAACGCTCTACCGATCCCCGCCGATCACCTCCGCCCTAAAAAAACCACCGCCGTCATGCCAACCAACGACGAAAACGCCGCTGTTGACGCCGTCGTCATCGACTACGTCGCTTCTGAAGACCTCCTCGCTCATTCCGATCCCGATGTTCAGATCCAGGTATGTACTGTCGCTCACTCCATCTTTTTGAAGCTGTTGAAAGTATAAAGTGTGTTTGATTTGCTATATTTTGATTTTTTGGTATTGTTAGGGTTTGGCTGAGGGATTGGAGTCGGCGGATTGGATAAGGATGTGTGAGTCGTTGAATGATGTGAGGCGGTTCGCGATCCATCACTCTGAGATGCTTATTCCCATTCTGTGAGTATGATCTTCAGATTCTTGTTGTTTTCGTTGTTGCGGATTTTTCTAGGGTTTTGGAATTTACAATTTAGATTATTTTTAGGGAGAAAGTGATTGTGGTGATTGTGAAGGCGATGAAGAACCCTAGGAGTGCGTTGTGCAAAACTTCAATCATGGCTTCTGCTGATGTGTTCAAAGCTTATGGTGATAGTTTGGTGCTTGAAGATAATGGGAGTGGCGAGACTTTTGATCAGTTGGTATGGGCTGAATTTGTCTGATTTGTTTTAGGTTGTGCAGTGTTATGATATGGTTTTGAATTTTGGTGGTGTGGTTTTGTTTGCAGCTTATGCAGCTGCTACTGAAGGCTTCACAGGATAAGAAATTTGTGTGTGAAGAAGCTGATAGAGCTCTGAAGGTTATGGTCGAGTCAATGACTCCGCTTCCTTTGCTTAGCAAGTTGCAGAAATATATAGCTCATGCAAATCCAAGAATTAGAGCCAAGGCTGCCGTGTCTGTTTCCAACTGTGTTTCCAAGATGGTATTAGATTCTTTATATGTTTTTGTTTGTATACCTTTGCAGCAGAATTAAATCGGGCTTCCCACTTTCTGTATTGTTTTTAGATTGATTTTGTGTTTTCCTTTTCAGGGACTGGATGGAGTTAAAGAATTTGGGTTGGTTTCCCTTGTTCAGACGGCTCTGAAGTTGTTGAATGACCGGCTGCCTGAGGCTAGAGAAGCAGCTAGGAGCACACTGGTCTCCATCTATGACATGTTTACTGAGAATAAAGACCAAAAGCTAGAGTCATGGCAGATCTTTTGTGATGCTAATCTGTCAGCCATTCAGGCTTTGGCAGCCATCAAAGTTGCTCCTGCATAAACATCTATAGTTGTATGGTAGAGTGGTTGAGTTGGTTGATTCTGTGTACCGAGTCATTGAAGAACTCCATGACATTCATGTAAAAGTTAGTTTTTACATGATGGCAAAATATAATGAGTGTTTTTAAACTTGCCATTCAATGAAGGTCAATTAAAGTCTCAAAAGTGTACATTAGCACAAAGGATGATTCCAGTAGCACAAATCTTTTGACTCAAAACTATGTTGGCTTCAAAACATAAACCCTACAGTGTCATTGCTGGAGATAATAATTGCCTAATTTTTCCCATGAGCTCTGCTTGAGAAGCAGATCTTCATATTGCAATAGTGCAGAATTGAATTTCTGAAGGCAAGGTTTGTTTTTTTAGCCTCACGGGGAGTCTGGATAATGGATGTGTGTGGCCGGCTCTGTTCACCACTTGTCCGCCAAGGGAAGGATTATAATTGTAAATGACATCTTTAACATTAGGATGCAATGCTGAACTTCATATAACCAATGAGCGAAGACGAGTTTCAGCTTCACCCAGCGGTTGTCCAGCATAGAGTTCGAGTTGTCCTTTCCTGACAATAATCACATTCAAGGCTCCTGATCTTACAGGCTCGCGCATCTCCTACAATGTATTCAGTGAAAGATAAGTCATCAAAAGGAAGCCAATTACCAGTTATGTTGTATTAGTGTAATACACTACTGATTTGTCTAAATTTGCAACTTTCTAAATAAGTCGCACTAAAAGGCACAACAGACGATAAAAAGACGGAGTGATTACTTTGGTGGGCAGCGGAACAATATCTGCGGTAAAATCTGTCATGTCTTCAAAAAAAGATTCCACTATGTAACAAAAGTTATTAGCATCACCCCGGTCTTCAAATGCAACTGTATATGCCTCATCTTGCTTTTCACGAGCTTTGGCAGATGCCTTTAACGTGTACAATCCCCCTGGACCAGAATCTTGACGCATCAAAATCGCCTAAATAGGGGCCAAACAAGTCAGAACATAAATTTGTTGATCACTTTGATCATATGTTTAAAATTGCTACAAATATTAAATACGTATCCGATTATTTTCTTACATTCCACAAAACCCAAGCTTTTCATTTAGCTGGGCAACAGAACTAAAAAACGATTTGAATCCATCAGCTAAAAATGGATATGAAGAAACAACTGACACAAAAAAGGATGCTCAAGCGCCCTATTAAAAGAAGATTGACGGACATCACTTTTTTAAGTTTACAGATTAAGATTTGTAAGGTAGCAAAGTTTAACCAGATAACTTTCAAAACCAATTATGCAGCAAATAAGATTTACGACAAACTGGAAAAGATCACACCAGTAACATGAATATAATCTGGAAAAAATGTTTTAATGACTTACAAAGACATAAGGAAGGCGCAACCACCATGATGCAACCCCATCATTGGACCCCTCGTCTTTAACTGTTTGCTCCAACGATTTCTTAATGTCTCTATTTTGTGAACTGCTGTTTAAACTCATTGCACCATTTTTGTCATTTTTAACGACTTCCAGCTCACTTGCTCCCATGGCTGTCGAGGTGTTTAAGGTCCCAACAGGCTTCTCAGAACCAATTCCCTGAACATCAACTGAATACCGTAAGTCAAAATCTGATAATGTTTTTCAAATTGTGATACTACAACACTAATAAATTTAGAAAATCAGGCAGCCCATCAATTTCAACATAATGTAGATCTGCCACATGATAATTAAATAAACTGTTCCTCTGCAAGACATTACATTAAAAACAAAATTATTCCAAGTGAAGTAAAGATGAAGAGAATGCTAAACGAATATTACCAGCTTTTGGTTCAATTTCTGGGGATTCTGTTTTCTTGTTTGCTCTTCTTCTTTTTAAATCCAGTGCTTTCTTCCGCAATAACTTCTTATCCACATTTTCTTTCAAAGTGCTGGCACCGTTTATGGAGTTACCATCGGAAGGTGTAGGAGAGGTCAAGTCAGTTGATTTCGAGGGATTCTTGTTTGCCTCTAGTTCATCGACAGGATTTTTTTTATGATCAGTAACAGCGGAGAACCCTTTCGCGTCATTCATGGGATTTGTGAGTACGGAATTTATAAACGTCTGCTTTTTCGGGAAGATTAATTTTTCATTTATCTTCTCAGGGCTTCCACTCTCTTTCTGTGCCTTACTCAAGTTATTTACCATGGGCACCGATGACTTTTCACGAACTGAGCCCAACATCTTCTGCAACTTAACCAACCTACCACTCACCTCCTTCTCAATCCCATCCATCTCATCACCATCCTCCCCTAAACCCTCAACGTCAGATTTCCCGTTTCTCGATTTTGCCTCCCTCTCCCTCGCATTCCTAGCCATTGCTCTAATCTCCCCAATCCTCTCCTCCAAAACCGACTCATCCACATTGACAACCTCACTCGCTTTCGCCACAATTCTTCTTATCCTAACATCATCCTCCATCAACACAACTCTTTGTTTCTCAATATTCTCATTCTTACCACTTGAAAACTCTTCATCCTCACCATCCCTCGAACCCCTAGCTGAACCAAATATCAACACTGCACATACTGCTTGCAACACAAACAGCCCCAATCCATACATACCAACAACCTTCATATCCAACTTCCCCGAAAACTTATCAAGAGCAACCATTTCACTTCCAATCTCACTTCTCAACAAATCAACCTCACATTCAACTCCACTTCGTCCATCCTCCTCCATTACCACCTCGTCCTCAATCCTAACATCAACATCAAGCGTCCTCGCTACATCTTCACTTCTATGTGGACTTTCCAAAGGCTCTAATGGAGATGGAGGAAGAGAGGGCGTCGGATTGGATGGTGTTGGGTAGGGTTTAATTAGGGTTTTGAGGATTTTGGGGCGGAGATGGTTTCGTCTTCTGCCGAAACTTGACGGAAATGAGCCGGATGTTGATGATGATGACATCACTACAGGATTACGCCGGATGTTTTTGAAGAGTACAACGGTGCAGAAGTTGGCGGCCGCCATGTTTCGCGCCGGCGAGAAAAAGGACTTGGACTGCGAGCATCTCCTGAATATGCGAGATCGTTTTGGGGTCATAAATGAAATTACCTTTTTTCGGGGACTTATTCATTATTATTTTAAGTGCACGTTTTGTAATTCATCAAAAACAGTGAGAACTCTTAATCGAAATTCAGCAAGCAATGAGAGTGAGTGATCATCTTTTGCACCGTGATCGGATATTATAACATTTGGAAGATCTGCTTCTCCAAGGGGGCCTTTGATGACCAGTTGTTTAAGCTTCCGGCATTGATTTCAAGGCGTGTAAAATCCGGATCCGGATCCGGTACAGCGTACAGCGGATTCCAGTCAATTTTAATCAAAGTTTTAATCCAAAGTTTTATTGTATATAATATTTAATTACTAAACATAATAATAAAAAATCCTAAAAAATATATATTTAATATTTTTATATTCTAAAACCTTATCTAAATCACTAAACCCTTTACACGACAAAATATTTTTTAAAAATATTAAATTAATCAATTTTAAATTGGCTGCAAATTGCTGTTTGCAGCATTGGATCCAAATCCGTAAAATCCCACTGCTGATGTCTCCTTATAACTGCACAGATAGTTTCTTCAACTGTGCACCACTCTTTACAGCAAAGAAGAAGACTTGGATGGTTACGTAGGCATTCCGGATCAAGCTATTAGAATCTGCAGTATGTGGTCATTAATACATTTCAATCTGGGCAGTTGAAATCCAGGTTACTCTCAGGAGTATAAATAGGAGTGTGGCGTGGTGTGGTGTAGTGTCTACTCTTGTAAAAGTTTTTTACTTATATAATAAAATCTGTCTTGTATATGTACTTGAATGGAGATTTCTACATCAAGTATATCATAGATGAACTCCAAGATTTTATCAGTCAGTTATTTAGTGCTAAACTTGAGCCACATTAGTGTGTAACATAATCATTTGGTGGAAGGATTTTACAAGCAAAAAGTAAGCCAGAATTGGCAGGAAAAATCCTTAATTTGAAAGTTTTAACAAAACAATCTGATAATCTAAAATAATCAATTATAAATATGATATATTTTAATCATAACCGATAATCTGTTGCCTAAACCTAAGGAATCGATTTCCTATCAAAAATTCAAAAAACGATTCCTTAAGTTTAGGCAACCAAAAAGTAAGTGATATATTTTAATCATTTGTTGGAAGGATTTTGCAAGCAAAAAGTAACATAATCAATCTAAACTGGCAGTGAGCTACAAGCTAACCGTAAATTCTCTTCGTTTGAGCTACACCAGAATTGGCTTTGAAAGAGTAAGCCAATCAACTATCAAAGGCAAAAAGAATTCCCTGTCGCTCCCACCTGCATTTAGTTTCAAAAGTTTATTCAATTTGTATTTCGTATATAACTGATAACTCAAACTCGTAAAATAATTACCTACCGGCCGAGAATAAAAACAATGAAGCTCTGGATATTATAGTTGGTGTATGTGGAATGAATTTCACAATATTCTCTTCATCAGCTTTCACCTGTAAATTTTACTAAATCGGATTACTATTTTAGAAAAGAAAAAATTACTCGAACAATATTCGAACAGAATGCAACATAGTATAATAAATGTGCAAACTGTTACATAAATTGTGTGTTGTCATAAATGAGCACAAAGGATTTGCGGAATAAAAAAACTCTGGAAAAATGAGTCGAAGTACAAATGAATGAGCTGGAAAATCAATAATTGGGAAACCATGAAAAGTAAATTATGTGAGAAGTAATTTTTAGAGTTCATTGAAGACTTACAATTTATTGAGTAATTTTTTGTAAATCATTAGTTGACTTGTACATAATGAATTATAATGAACTTCATGAATATAATTTTCAACGTGCTCTGAATTATTATAAATGTATGTGTTACTTTCTTTTATTTTTCTTTTCTCGTAAAATTATTACTCATAGTTCTCTTATCAAAGAAGGGTTGTTTGAGCTTTAACATTTTTCCTCAAAATTATCACTCATAGAAATCCACATAACATTTCTCTTTCAAAAATAATGGACTGTTTGAGATCTGACCTTCATCCTGTTGGTCCCAACTAGATATTGTATTACAAGGCTGAAGTGATGACTGTATACAATTCTTCCTTTGGATGCCACTTTGTAAAAAAAAATTGTATTGCATCGCTGTTAAAATGATGCTCGTAGTGTCAAGGAATAAGAGAAGAAAATGGCTTTTGGCTCTCAATCAAAGCTCTGCTTACTGACCATCTTTCTTCTGTTTAGTAGATTCCAGAGGCAATGATATGGACTGTAAGATGTTTTGAATCTGCAATGTATCAACTCTAAATTTAGCAGCAATTTGAGGGATGTCCATGGGGCCATCGTGATCATCAGCCTTTCCTTGATGCAAAAGCAGGATATGACGAAGCTGGGCGACATTTAGGGTCCCTGTCGGGGCAGGTCTTTCTTCATAGCGACTAGAATCTGCGGTTGTATTCCTTAGTTTCGGCATTGGTCTGTTATATTTTTCCACCACTACAGCCTGCAAACAAGTCAAAACATAATTGAGGCACTGAAATGTCTTCCTCAAATTGAAAAAACAGAAGTAACGTTCAGAGAAGCAGTAGTAAAAGAACGTTGAAAAACACAAAGCAAGCGAGACCAAAAATTTGCCAATTGCCATTTCATACAGTTTTTACATCTTTCCCAACTGTATATGCATGAACTCGTAATGAAAGTGATAACACATTCTTAGCCTTGAGAAAAAATGCATTTATACACTGTTTAGTTTCGTAAATATTAATATACTGATCTTACAACGCCCATACTTGTAAGTGTTACACTAGTTGACATACTTTTAACCAATAACTAAGCAAGCATCTTATGGTTATTTATATCTTTAATTTTGTTTCTTTGCAATAAAAATTTGAGCACTTTGCATCCTAATTGATGCTTCATACCATCTCAATTCGAAATAGGGACAACACAGAAACCAACAAAATTTATTCATTATGCCAAGAAAAGGGTAAATTTTCAGTTTCTCGGATCAGTTAGAAGTTTGCATCCTGATACACATTTTCATCATATCTCTCTCCCAATTGTTGACACTCATAGGGACAAAGATTACTCAAAATGCGAGTTTGTTAAGTAAACAAGCCCAGCTGTACAATTGAATGCAGTTCAACTCACCTCTCTCATCTCTAGCTTTCCTCCCGGTTTGGCTTTTATCCTTCCAACCATCTGATTCAGCAACACGTCATATTGCGGATCTCTTTCCGCTAGCAAATTATCAGCATTAACTCTAGGCGCACCTTCTTCACATTTTCAAAGACAAATGAATCGCATCAGTACTCAAACGATCCACCAAAGTCCAAATTATCAAATCAGCAAAACAACAATCGGCTACAGAAATGCAGAATTAAACCTACCAGATTCCTCAACCGCTTGTTCTAATTTCACAGCAACCGGCGTTGGCCGCTGCTCGACGGATCTTTTAACCTTCGGAGTCGACTCGAGACTTGAGCTTTGGATCCTGCTACCCGACAATCGACGAAACGCCTGACCCATCGAGCCCTAATGCGTCTGATCAGCTCGAATTGCTGGCGAACTTGAGGATTAGGGTTTTGGAGACGATGTGGAAGACACGCGCATGACGCTTGGTACGACTGCGTTACACCAAAAGAAACAAAAGCTACGGTTGTGTAGATCGACACGTGGTTTCGTTTGGAAACTGACACGTGTAGATACTGTGGTAGCGTGAGATTTGATTCGTTTGGCTAATTGGGCCGTACTATATAAACATACCGGTTCAACAGTCGTATAACTATGAATCCGGATCCCATACATCCTATAGTCAAATGCAGCATTTATTCAAATTTTAAATTTCAAAATTTATTCGTAAAACGACGTAGTTTTGATCTGAAATATATCAAAACGACACTGTTTTACTAAAACCCAATTTAAAATTGTTGAACCCTTTATAAACTATGTAATTTTGATCTCATTAACTCAAAACGACGTCACTTAACTTTTGGCTGTAAAGTGCTGTACACTGCATGGATCTCAATCCTATAACATTCGGTATTCCATTCATCAAGTGTTTTAATCACGTTCGAGTTAGAGTTTTACAGAAAGAGCGGTGACCTACTGGTTATGTTCTTCGTCTAACAAATAAGAATGGTGGTTTATTGTTATTCTGAATCAAGGCGTCCAGCATAAAGAAAATAAGCGTTTTGATCACTCATGATTCCCTCGAAAAGACAATGAAAATCCCAACTTGTTCAAATTTGACCTGATTTTGCAACCAGCACAGTTTAAGGTTGTCATTTTGCCAATCAACAAGAACGGTAGAAATGCACCGAAATCAAAACCGACATAAAAAGACGCAAACATGTAGGCATTAAAAGACAATCTTATTTCACTCTATTTTGGCTGTGAACATGCTAGAGGGAAATCTTAAGCCTCCAAGTAAATGATGAATCATACCCACCTCTGTTTTAGTCATTCTAAATGAAACATCTTTTTGTGCACAACTGCATATCTTTTAGTGGTCACTACTGAAAATTAGGTTTCTTTTGCAGCCTAAATATAATCAGATTATATTAAAATGTTTGCCAAATTTACATCAATTCAGGAACCATCGACATTTACAAGCCAACTCAAGCTTGCAGAGATGCAACTGTTGTTAGATGGCTACTCGCCTACTCCTTATATGTTGCAATATCGTCACAATCATACTTGACAAAAAATACCAAATATTTTGATAGTTTTACATCTGAAGGAATTGAATTAGAATCACTCTGCATTTAATGCTTTCGCAATTAACATTTCTTAATCTTATAAGTATCATCCATCCACTAATCTAAATTGTCTATACAACAGTAGAGACAATTTATTTACAGTTCTTACCAGTATTTAATAATATTCATATTCATTAATTTCTAGGGTTAATAAGACTCTCCTCTCAATCTCTCATCATCATCGTATATTCAATCATCGCCATCTCCTCCATCGACCCTCCTCACCAAATCCGATTCGATCGCTAAAGTTTCAATCTTTTTACCATTCCGTTTCGATTTACATTTCTGGGTCTCCTTCAATTTCCCTCCATTGCATCTCGACCGCACTCAGATACCAACTCTGAGTCTCTGGTGAGTTTTTAATTTATTTTGGGTCTTTTTGCGTTGAGAAATTTGGGGCTTTGCGTGTTTTGGGTTTGGATTTGTGATGGGTCTCTGCAATGTTGTGGCTTTAGAGCTGATTTATGCTTGTGTGGATTTATGGGAAGTTGCTGGTTTGTGTGAGATTGGGGTAGATGTGATTAGGGTAGGGATTGGGTGATGGATGGGTGCTGGAGGAAATCAAGATTTGGCAGTGGATGATGGGGTCTGTGATGGGATGATTTTTCCTTGTTTTTATTTGAATCTTTTCTTTAGTATACAGGGTGAAAAGCTCGTCTGACTTTGATCAAGGTGGGTTGAGACTTTGAGCTGACCGGCCTTTGTGATAGATCTAAGAGTTATTTAGTGAGTTGAATTATTTAGGTCTGAATTTTAAGTACCTTAGTGTATATGAAAATCAGAGTTGTGATATTGTATATATTGGTCGATTGGTTGAATGAAGTTGACTTATTTTCGTTATATGTTTCAACTGATTTTAAATTCAAAACTCATCACTTTTGCATTGGCTTTTGGAAGTAAAACTTTAGAAAATGCTGATGGCATTTTATTGTAACGCTGCTATTAGTCAGATTTTATATTTCCTGTTTGGTCTTTTGGATCACAGGGTTCCTTTTATTTATTTTCTTCTGAGTATGGCCATGTTAAAGATGTCACTTATCTCTTATTTATTGATGATTAAATATATGGTTTTCTCCTTTTCATCTGTGTATCTTTTATTTTGAATCCTCATATGAAATTTCATTGAAGATTTGTTTGTATAAAAATTAACGGGAACAGATTTTCCTTACAGTAGATGATTGAAGAGGCGGACTCGTAATCAATGGTTAATTGTTTTTAAGAGCAATTTCTGTGGAAGTTCCTATTAAGATAACAGGGTGCTGTAGCCAGTCTAAGGATGGAACCGGGGCAAGACGTTGGTGGTGGAGTCCCAAGCATGATGGTGATCCCAGTGCGGTTTGTGTGGCCTTATGGCGGCAGGCAAGTTTGCCTTAGCGGCTCTTTTACCGGGTGAGACATGAAATTTTCAAGCTGTGTGTTTCTTCATGTCCTGACTTTTTTTCAGTTTAATTTGTTATGTGACCAGTCTATTTTTTTCAGTTTAATTAACTTATTTTTTGGTTGGTAGGTGGTCGAATCTTTTACTGATGTCTGCTGTCGAGGGCTGTCCGACTGTATTTCAGGCTATTTATAGCTTGACACCTGGATATCATCAGGTTATTTTTTGAATGCCGCATTCAAAATTCGATTGTCAATCCTTGATCAGATTTGAATTTTGTTAATTGAGTTTAATCTTTTGTGTGCTGTGTGTCAACCATCCGTTAGCATTTTATTGGGATAGAAGTCGATTGATATGCCATATATGTAATACTTTTTTGAAGTGAAGAGAAAGGAAATCACAAGTATCTAAGTTGAAAGGCAACCATCCGTTGGCATTTTCTTTAGTTAACTTTTAATGATAGTTTGCAATCTATGCTCCTAAATGCGGTCTTTCCCATCTCAGCATTACTGAACAAAACATTAGCACTAACATTTCATGAAACTTTATTGTGAGAAATTGAGTTTTCAAATTCAATGCTTCTGAGGTCTAAAACATTATTATAATTATTTTACAGAAACTGCAAAAAGTTAAAGATACTGGACTGTAAATTACCTAAAAATGGGCTGCTATACAACTGTCATTAATTTTCTTTACTGATTTTTATACCTTGATCAACTTCTTTATGAATTAGATACTGAACTTATGAATAGATTTGATCACACAGTACAATTGGGGTACCTTTTCGGTGTTATCTATTACGCTGGATTTGTGTTTTTGTACCCCTAAATATGCATTATATTTATTTTTATATATTCCCTTTAATGGCAATTAATTACAAAATGCTGCATTAAGATAGGGATCCGTACACATAAAATGAATCACTAAGATCAAAAGTCTAGTATCAAGGTCATATAAATTTGAACGAACTCCAGTTGAATTTGCAATCCTTAGTTTAGTAGGAATCCTTAGTATTTATCTATTCATTAGTTTATAGAGGTGATAGTTCTTATATACAGCGTAGTATATTACTGTTTTTGAGACATTTATGCTGTTACTTACGAATAACAACTCTAAAATTGCCTTGATTCCATATTTATGTCTCCACTTGGTGCAGTACAAGTTTTTTGTCGATGGTGAATGGCGACATGATGAAAACCTGCCTCATGCACCTACTAATGAATATGGAGTTGTTAATACCATGTCCTTAGCTGTGGATGTACCTCCTCCAATGGTTGGCTCTGCGCTTACACATGGGTCTAACATGGAAGTTGATAATGATACTTTTCGACGGGTGGTGAGACCAAAATTTCATATTTCGTTTAACTGGCCTTGAAACATATTTAATCTAATATGTTGTGTTCAAATTTCAGTTGCAAGAGCACAAACATTTTAATTATCTGTTTATTGTTATAGCCTTAATTTATCTAATATTTATCCCTCTTTATCAAAATATTTTGTGTTTCTCCAAAATATTTTAGTAACATAGAATCTATACAACAACTTATTATTCTGTTAAGTTCATGGTTGTGTTGGTGTTCTTTACCATTATATCTTCATATTGTAGGTCCACGTTTCAGACGGCATGTTGCATGAGACCGCTCCCAGAGTATCGGAGGTCGATCTGCAACTCACTCGCCATCGCATTTCACAATTCTTGGCTAGTAATACTGCTTACGAGTTACTTCCAGAGTCGGGGAAGGTCCGTGTGTTTCATATTGTCTTTCCTTCCATGCGATAATTTCACATTCCCATGCAATGCATATCAATCATGTAGCTCCTGATCGTATAGCGTAAAATGCAGGTCATTGCGTTTGATGTAGAGTTGCCTGTGAAGCAAGCATTCCATATTCTGTATGAGCAGGTATTGCTGACAAGAAACACAGTAGCCTACACAATGGTTTTTAATAATTGTTAACTGACAAGAATACGGACAAACTTACATTCTGATTTGAACTCTTTCAAGGGTATCTCCATTGCTCCTCTTTGGGACTTTAGGAGGGGTCAGTTTGTTGGGCTCTTAAGTGCAATGGATTTTGTAATGATTCTGAGAGAGGTATGCAATGAAATTTTCTTAAAATTGTTTTGCCTCTGAATCGAGTTAATTGCAGCACAACTGTTTATGCAGCTTGGAAGTCTTGGGTCAAATTTGACAGAAGAGGAACTTGAAACTCATACCATTTCTGCCTGGAAAGACGGAAAGGCATATCTAACTAGACCAGTAGATGGGCAAGGAAGACCTATTCAAAGGCAACTCATTCACGTGAGCGTTGATGTTATATTGTGTGATGCATGGCTGCAACTTGCAACTGTGAACTGTTTGATGCATTTTATGTAGACGCAACAAGTGTTGTCAACTGATTAGAAAATTTTCCTGAGTTGCTGACTTTTTTAGATTCTTAAATTTTGATGTGTACTACTTTCCATGTAGGCCGGCCCATTTGATTCTTTAAAAGACATAGCTCTGAAGATTTTGAAAAATGAGGTCGCATCAGTTCCCATTCTTCATTCGACTAACCAGGATAACACCTTTCCTCAGCTTCTGCATCTTGCTTCCCTTTCTGGAATTTTGAAATGTCAGGATTTTCTTCAACAAGTGACGAGTATTCAATTTTGTTGCCGACAGTTACTCAAATTCTTTATCAACTATTGTATTTTCAAACAGGCATTTGCAGGTACTTCAGAAGCTGTGCTAGTTCAGTGCCCGTACTGCAACTGCCTCTTTATGCAGTCCCGGTTGGTACCTGGGTCCCTCAGATAGGAGCATCAAACCAACGGACATTAGCAATGTTGAGACCTAATTCATCTCTGAACTCCGCTTTGAACTTGTTAATACAAGGTATTAGGACCAACATGCAATCATTTATTTTTCAGCCGATATTTATACTGCTCAAGCTTCATTTGTGTACTTGCTCTGTTATATTCAACTCGTCTGCAGCTCAAGTTAGTTCAATTCCAATTGTGGATGATAATGACTCATTGCTGGACATTTATTCGCGGAGGTAAGAAAGTCGGAGAATTTTCTGCTTTTCTAAATCAACCCAATTTTTTCAGTCAGTGGTTAAATGTTTCATAATGCTGCGACAGTGATATAACAGCATTGGCAAAAGACCGGGCATATGCACATATAAATCTTGATGAGATGACAGTTCAGCAGGTATTGGCCAGAGCCATTTAGTGGTCCAATGTTTAATAATTAGTGATTTTGTTTTGCCTTATCTGTTTAATTTTTTTATGCAGGCATTGCAGCTTGGTCAAGACTCATTTACTCCGTACGAGCTCAGAAGCCAAAGATGTCAGATGTGCTTGCGAACAGACACCCTGCATAAAGTGATGGAGCGCCTGGCCATCCCCGGTACAGTTCACTAATAACCTCAGTTAGCATATAGGTTGTACTTTTGGGTTCAAGTGTCCCATAGTAATTTTATAAATATCTATTGATGGTGTTTTTGCACACTCGGGGTATCACGTGGTTTGACTTGTGCTGTTCAAGAACTTAGTCACTGACAAGATGAGGGTAAATTTCAGGTGTGAGGCGCCTCATTATTGTTGAAGCAGGAAGCAAGCGGGTTGAAGGCATAGTCTCGCTCAGCGACATCTTCAAGTTCTTACTTGTTGGCAGCAGCTAGGTAGAAGCAAATTCAAAAAAATGTCTATATGGGCTGGGATTTGTGCAGTGTTTTTAGCTCCGGATTCTCCTACCATCTTTGCTATTAACAAAACAAGTATGAAGTACCTCCCGGATTATAGAGAGATCCGTTTTTTTCTCTATAAAAAGAAATCTCGACTTAGTAAAAAAACTCTGATAGACTTGTTGACAGTGTAATGTCTGTCATTTTAGATGTAATTTTGTGTAAGTTGGGCAGCAGATAAATATGAGAATGCACGCAGTGTGCCTTCACCGACCCATTTGATTCGGTTCTTATTTAAGCAAGCATTGAACATTGTTGTAAGCTTTAATCGAAGCATGCACCTTAGAAGTGTTATATTTAGTTTTCATTACTTCTTATGTGTGTTTGGATCAGTTTCAAGTAAAATAATCGTCAAATTCAATCGGTATTTTTCGCACATTTTCTTAATAAATAACGAGTGTGATGATGAAGAAAGAAATAAAAAATTTGGCCTGGTATTCATAATCCAAAGGACACCATGTTGTGCTTACATGGTAAGTTGGCCTGGAATTTCATTCAGGGTGAGTCTCTGTAGGCAAGGCATGCTCGGAATCGATTTAAAGAAGGCAGAAAGGGATCGGCGTTATGGAACTCTTTTAACCACATCATTTCTAGTATTCGGAGCAACTGCACATGGAGGATTGGGAGGGGTGATACCCTCACATCAGAATATTTACGCAAGCTTGGAGTGCAACGGCCTTCCACCGTTCCGGACGTCGAAATTCGGGAAATTAGAGTAAATTCTCTTGCCCGTGGTTTTTTTGTGCATGCTCTTCCGGAATCAGAAAAAAGGAATTATGTTAATACAAGTTTCTCAGATATTGATGATTGCCTTGTCTGGAGTCCCACTGGTTCGACGGACTTTTCAGTTAAAATCTTCAGAGAGTCTTTTCAAACCAATCATATTATTAAGCCGTGGTGCCGCCACATATGGAATTCATGGGTCCCTCCAAAAGTTGCTTGTTTCATTTGGAAGCTTTATCATAAAGTCATTCCTGTAGATTTGAGCTCACCAGAACTCGAATCGATTCCGGCGACGGAACCCTAGAAATGAATTTTGCAGAAGAAGCTTAAACTTTCATTTCTGCTTTCTGCAGTGTATTTAAATGTACACAAAGCTGTGTCGTTTTACATCTACTCTAATGTACAAAACGACTACACTTTTGACAATACATAAACAACCTGCATTTCCCTCCAAGTAACCTGCAATTAATAAATGAATATGGCCAATACCCCCCCTCAAGCTGCGGAGTGGAGGAAATTGGAGACTCCCAGCTTGGAACAAAGGTACATGAGCTGGTCACGAGGCAGGGACTTTGTAAGAAGATCCGCCGGTTGATCAGTCGTCGGAATGTGAACTGGAACAATGAACTGAGATAAGACATGAGACCGAATCAGGTGACAATCAAGCTCCACATGCTTGGTCCTCTCATGGAAGACAGGATTATGAGCAATGTGGATGGCAGCCTTGTTATCGCAAGCTAACGGAATGGGTGTTGATACACGAACTCCCAAGTCTGCTAACAAACGGACCAACCATACAAGTTCACAACAAGTAGCTGCCATAGATCTATACTCAGATTCTGCCGACGAACGAGAAACCACATGTTGCTTTTTAGCTTTCCAAGAAATCACTGACGAGCCAAGCATTACACAAAAACCAGAAATGGATCGACGAGTGAGTGGGCATGCTGCCCAATCTGCGTCACAGAAAGCCTGCAGCCTGAGATCAGATGTTGATGAGAAAAGAATCCCTTGAGCTGGTGCATTCTTTATGTATCGAAGCACGCGATGTGCAGCTTGAAGATGATCTTCAGTTGGCTGACTCATGAACTGGCTTAAAATATGAACAGGATAGGCTAGATCAGGTCTGGATATTGTGAGATAAATGAGCTTGCCAATGAGACGTCTATAGCTGAGAGCATCCTTTAATAAGGGTGCTGTAGATAAACTGAGCTGATGTTTTTGATCCATCGGAGTCTTCACTGGTTTGCAATCTGAATACCCAGTGTCCTCAAGAAGCTCCAAGGCATACTTTCGCTGACTAAGAAATATGCCTTCAGGGGATCTTGCAATTTCCAGTCCCAAGAAGAACTTGAGATTTCCAAGATCTTTGATTTTAAACTTGTTGTGAATAAACGTCTTTATTTCCTGGATTATTGTAGCTGAAGTTCCAGTCAATATGACATCATCCACGTACACAAGTAACACAATAAAATCTGTTCCTCGAACCAGTGTAAACAATGAGTAATCATTCATACTTTTCTTGAATCCAAACTGAATCAAGGCATTGCTGAATTGTGCAAACCATTGCCTGGATGCTTGTTTTAATCCATACAAGCTCTTGACTAATCGACAAACTTTGCCTTGTTGTTTTTCATTCTCATAAAAACCTGGTGGAAGCTTCATGTACACTTCCTCCTCAAGAATTCCATGCAAAAAAGCATTATTGACATCAAGTTGGCACAAAGGCCATCCCCTTGCAGCAGCCACTGCTAATAAACAGCGGACAGTTGTCATCTTGGCAACCGGAGCAAATGTATCGTGATAATCGAGACCTTCAATTTGCGTGAATCCACGAGCAACTAACCTTGCCTTGTAGCGCTCTATACTGCCATCAGAATTGAATTTCACCTTAAACACCCATTTGCAATCAACAATGGTCTTACCAGATGGCAAGTCAGTAATGATCCAAGTTCTATTTGACTCAAGAGCATCTATCTCCTTTTTCATGGCTTCAAGCCATTTGGGATCCTTACTAGCTTGGCGAAAAGTAGCAGGTTCCTTGACAGCAGATATACTCAAAGCAAAATGCTGATAGGCTTCTGAACATCTAGAATATGATACAACTTTGCTGATGTGGTGAGGAGATGAAATGTTACCTTTTACATGACTGGTATTACAAACATAATCCTTTGTCCAGACAGGAGGTGCACGCTTGCGTGAGGATTGCCTTGTGCTGTTAATGCCAGGTATATTAGAATTCCCTTCAGAATCATCCTGGTTTCCCTCCTGAGAATTAGACAGTTCATCAGCATCACAAGAAATATCATTATGAGAAGAAATAACCTCAGTTTGATTTTCATCTGATTCATGAGAAATATCTTGCTGAAGGTTGATATTCTTTGAAACTGAATCTCTGATATCTGAGAAGCAAGTATCATCCACCAATGGAATACAATATCTTGACTCATTTGAAATATCCTTATTCTGAAAGAGCTGGAAAGGAAATATATGTTCTTTGAAACTGACATTCCTGCTGATCACAATTTCTTTTGTCTGCAACAGAAATATTTTATAACCCTTTTTACCAGCCGGATAACCCAGAAACACCCCAGGCATAGATCTTGAATCAAACTTGTCACGCTGATGTGGCAAAGTATTTGGAAAACACAGACATCCGAACACTTTCAGATGATCAATGGGGGCAGGCTGATTAAACATCACTTCCCAAGGTGTCTTTCCATTCAAGACTGCAGATGGCAATCTGTTAATAATATGTGTGGCAGTCAGTATACTGTCTCCCCAAAATACCTTGGGCAGCTGAGCTTTGATTAATAAAGCTCTTCCAACATCCAACAAATGCCGATGCTTCCTTTCAACCACGCCATTTTGCTGTGGTGTGTAAGGACAGCTGCTCTGGTGAAGGCACCCTACTGAGTTTAAGAACTCTGTCAACTGATTACTGAAGAATTCTCCTCCATTATCAGTTCTGAAGCACTTAATCTTTTTGCTGAACTGTGTTTCAACCATTCTGAAAAATGTAATAATCAATCCACCTGCCTCAGATTTTGCTTTCATCAAAAATGTCCATGTAGTCCTTGAAAAATCATCAACAAGAGTCAAAAAATATCTATGACCTGCTCTAGTCTCCTCATGAAAGGGACCCCATATGTCACCATGGATTAATTCAAACAGATCAGTAGAAATATGACTTCTCAAAGGAAAAGGCAATTTGCATTGCTTGGCTAAAGGACATATCAAACAATCCAGTTTATGATCACAACCATTTACAGACACATTCTGATTCCTCAACAACATAGCAACAGTATCAACAGAAGCATGACCCAACCTGTTATGCCACAGTTCTAACTCATTAACTACTTTCCCTACTGCAAAAGATTGCACTTGGAATTCTTTCTTTGTACTGAAGAGACCCTCTCTAGGTTCACCAGTCTTTAGAAGGATCCTGTGTGACTGGTCCTGTACAATACAGGCTGACTTAGTGAACAGAACAACACACTGGTTGTCATTCATAAGCTTGCTCACAGAAATCAAATTAACTGTAAATTCTGGCACCAGCAGAACATCAAGAAGAACTAGATCACTGTTCAAATGACAAGTTCCAGTATACTTGATTTGCAAACTATGCCCATTTGGTAACCTCACTGAACACTTATCCTTCAACTCATGAATATTTGTCAACAACTCAGCATTATGTGTAAAATGACATGTCGCACCACTATCAATCAACCAACAATTATCATCTATCTTTGCTGAGTAGGAATAAATGGTACCTGCCATCTGAATGTGTGAGTGTTCTTGATTTCCAACTTTGAGAAGAGCTAATAACTGGTTAACCTGCTCACTTGTGAACTGAACACCTGAACTGCTATCACCAACAGTATTGTTAGTACTCGATACATTTGCATTATGAGCCACAAACTTACTTGTGTTGCCAGATCTTTGCCCATCCTTATTGTTCTTGTACCCAGGCGGATAACCAATCAATTTGTAGCACCGTTCTTTTGAATGCCCTGGCATATGGCAATGAGAACAGTATATTTTCGGTTTACCCTTACCAGATCCTCCTTTCCCAGAGTCACTGTTTTTCTCTTGATTACCCTTGTGATCATCAACATTGCTATACAAAGCTGAAGATTCCACAACAGTTCCTCTTTTGGCTTTTCTTTGCGTCTCTTCTTGACACACCATATCATACACCACATCAATGTTGGGCACTTGCTTCATAGCAAACACATTTGACCTGACCACACTGAATTCATCATTCAACCCAATCAAGAATTTCACAACTCTATCCTCTTCAATCTCTTCATCAGCTTCGAGACAACAGTTACACATACCAGTGGAAGCACAAGACCTTATTTTCTTGACAGAATCAAGTTCTTCCCAATACTTGCTCAATTTGTCGAAATAACTTCCAACATCTAAATCACCTTGAACACAGTTTCCAATTTCTGTTATTAAAACTGACTTTCGTGCTAGATTCGTACCTGCATATCGAGTCTTAAGCATGTTCCAAGCTGTCATCACATCTTTCGAACGCATTATCTGCTCACCAATATTCTCCGCAACAGAACACATGAGCCATGACATTACTATGTCATTGCACCTCTGCCATCGCATCAACATCACAGGATCATCCGGCTTTGGATAATCACCTCGAATGAATCCTAATTGTGACCGAGCAGACAGTGCTATCTCCATGGCCTTCCTCCAAGAAACATAATTTTCTCTTCCAATCAACACCTTCTTGACAATAGAATTGCCGGTGTGCACTTCACCATTACTCACGTAATAAGGATCGACTATGATGTTAGCACCTCCAACACCACCAGATCCAGCGACGGCTCCGACGTTCATGCTCGAACTCGCATCACTCATCGCCATCTCAGTTATCAACGAAAACTCACTGAATCAGCAAGAAACAAATCCAATAGGCCAAGAACGATCGCCGATGACTCAGCGTGGCTCTGATACCATGTAGATTTGAGCTCACCAGAACTCGAATCGATTCCGGCGACGGAACCCTAGAAATGAATTTTGCAGAAGAAGCTTAAACTTTCATTTCTGCTTTCTGCAGTGTATTTAAATGTACACAAAGCTGTGTCGTTTTACATCTACTCTAATGTACAAAACGACTACACTTTTGACAATACATAAACAACCTGCATTTCCCTCCAAGTAACCTGCAATCAATAAATGAATATGGCCAATAATTCCTACTGATGAATTAATTAGGAGCCTCAATTTTCACATTACGTCAAAATGCGTTTGCTGTTCCTTCCCATCTCAAGAAACTTCACAACATCTGTTTTTTGAAAGTGATTGGGCTAAGCATCTTTGGAGCATGTTGGGTATTATGTTCGATAAACCTCGAGTTCATTCATTAAATGCAATGCTCCGTATTTGGCTTCGTCATTCCGGAGAAGACCTCATCGACTGCCTTGCTAGTAGCTTAGCTGTGTGCGGCTTGTGGGAATTATGGAACGCTCGGAATACTCGTATTCATGAAGGTAAGACCGTGGATTGGGTTCACAGGACTTGGAGATGGGGTCCTCAAACTGCTAGGTTGATAAATAAAAGGTGCAAAGACTCCATGCAGAGTAGACTTGTTCTTAATGCATGTGGGATTCAGAATAGGCATCAACAGGTTCCTCGGAGTTTATGGCACTCTTGGTCTCAAAATGCCTCCAATATTACGTGTAACATGGCTTTTCTTGTGAAAGACGGAACTCGCATAGGTGGAGCTATCATTCGAAATCATACTGGAACCTTAAGTTTAGCTTTAGTCAGCATCATTCCCGGCACAACTCCGTTTGATGAGATGGTATGGTTTAGCAACTATAGCTTAAGTAAAGCAGAGGACCTTGGGTTATTTATTGATTGCATGCAAAGCTCTCATCCTTGCATGAAAGATCTTCAATGCCCTATTTCAGAGGCCCCTCCGTTTGCAGCTAGTGCTAAAAGAAGACTGCAGGAAAGAGCTCCATCTCTCCATTTCATCAGAATTTGTCCCCGATTAAATAATGCAGCTATTGCCCTCGTATGCACAGCTGCGATTGGAGTTTACTTTCATTATCATGAGTTACCCATTCACGTAATTAGAGCTCTAAAAGTTGACGCAAATGCCATGCCTAGCTATTGTGATGAAAGTTGTCTCCAGTCTCTTGGAAATTCTTCAAACACTGCGAAAGATGATTCCATGATCCAGAATGGTGAGAGATACAGAGTTGCCCAATTTTTGGATGACTCAAATATTTAAATCTCTGGCTTGAATGGGCCCTCCTCTATAGATGAGCTTGTTCTATAGTGTTAGCGTCTGTCATATGGTCAGTTTTTTGGTTTTAATTTGTTGCTATTGTCTTGAGGTCTTAGTTGGGCGGGGTTTATAATCCGTTCGGCGTTCTTAAGTGATGGATTTTATAACCTTCACTGGCGCTTGAGGATCATGCTCAACTTGTTTGTACTAGCCATGATTCAGGCTCTTTGAATCAGTTTTAATAAAATTGCTGGCACTGCCCAGTTTAAAAAAAAAAAAAAAAAAAAAAAAATTTATATTTGCTTTCCATTTTATTCCTATTTAGTTGTAATTTAAATAGCGGAAAATATCAACCAAATTACGCAAAAAATTGAATTATCGAGCTGATTAGGTTCGGAGGATCGACGAGTTCATGTGAATTTTCGAATCCGGAATCGGTAGTAGCTTGAAGTATGTACAACGGGACGAGCGATGGTGAATCTCCGGCACAGAGGAGGATCCCGCCGGCTTCGTCGATGCTTTGGGTTCGGAATTTGAGAAGGTATATCGGATCTGGAGCTGGACTCGGGTCTGAAGCTTTGATGGGTAAGGAGTATCTCATTTATGCTTTACATGGCATATCATTTAGAGTATCTCGATGCTCGATTGTATTTTGAGATCCGCTCAAAAGGTATATCATATAACTGTGCAGAACTTGAGATAAAGAGAATCTTACTAGACATATTCAAAGAGAAGCAACGGAAGAATGCCGAAGCGGGCGCGCTCCCCAGCTTCTATAAAAAGGCATGTCGAAATATTGATGCTATACCAAGTGTAGAAAACTGGATATGTTTCAGAATCAAATGACAATGTGCACCTAGATAGCTCTGTACTATATGAAAGATGTTGATTTCGGATTTAATGAAGGTCTATTTGTTGTTATATCATCATTTTGGCTTACATGCGCATCTTTTGGCTTAGAAACCTGAAGAAGGGTCAATCAGTCACAGAGTTCAACGGCTAGCAAAATATCGGTTCCTGAAGGTAAATTTGTGAGAAGCTTCATTGAAATCTAAGCATCTTTATTGTAATGAATAGCTAGGTTCAGAACAAACCATGCCATTGTGTAGTAATGCATTGTTTGTTTATAGGCATTGTGTCGTATTGAGATCATAGATGTTTTGCAAGCTAAACAATCTTATTTGTTCTACCCTTGTGCAGAAAGAATCAGACCTTTTGCTTAATGCAGATGACCTAGATGCAATGTGGGTCTGCTTAAGAGAAAATTGTGTTATTGATGAAACAACTGGTGCGGAAAAGGTGTGTCATCTGTCAACAATTGAGTTTTAAGATGCTTCAGTCATATTGAAATGGTTACTTGTTGTGCCACTATGTGCCTGAAGTGTTATCATGCAGATGAACTACGAAGACTTCTGCCAAATCGCTTCTGTTTGCACAGAGCAAATTGGCACTAAATGCAGACGGTTTTTCAGCCCTTCGAACTTCATGAAATTTGAAAAAGACGAATTAGGCAGGATTGCAATCTTGCCATTTTACCTATATGTAATGCGCACGGTGGGTAAATAGAATAGACCTTCTCAGTGGTGCACTTGTCATTTAACCTTTAAGCAAAATTTTGTTC
This sequence comes from Sedum album, assembly GCA_006409495.1. Classification (NCBI taxonomy): domain Eukaryota; kingdom Viridiplantae; phylum Streptophyta; class Magnoliopsida; order Saxifragales; family Crassulaceae; genus Sedum; species Sedum album. The sequence continues at coordinate 448 of QZGG01000987.1, read as the reverse complement.
ACATATTTAGTTTTCTCTTGAGCAAGTTAAACAGCAGCCTCATTTTCTGATCTGTTTGTTTATTCTTGATCAGGTTTCTCTCACGCAAGCCAGAATTGATATGAGCGAACTGGATGAAGATTCTGATGGTTTCCTTCAGTCACATGTATGAATATTGCTCTTGACTACATTGTGACTTGTGGCTTATTTCCATCATGATATGTTTCATTTATTAAGCATTCATTTACTAAACAGCACCCTTAATTGACTTTACCGTCCGTTTATTGCTTCAGGAAATGGAGGCTTACATTCGTGGTCTTATTCCTAACCTCGCACAACTTCGGGATATGCCTGCAGCATTTGTTCAAATGTATTGTCGGATTGCTGCTCACAAATTCTTCTTCTTTTGTGATCCACATAGACGGGGTAAGTTCCCAAGTAGAGTTGTGATGCAATTTTAAGATTGAGA
>QZGG01000986.1:0-86228 GCA_006409495.1 Sedum album | reverse complement strand
ATTACACTATTAGAAGTGATAATGAAGTGATTAGTCATACAATCGATCATTTATCATGTTCGTGAAGGCTTTAAAGACGAACTTTAGAGTACACTAGCACTTTGCTTCAAAGTGAAGCAAACTTGAGTCAACTTTCAAGTGAATGTTCAATCGTTATGTAATGCTATATTACACTATTAGAAGTGATAATGAAGTGATTAGTCATACAATCGACTCATTTATCATGTTCGTAAAGGCTTTAAAGACGAATTTAGAGTACACTAGCACTTTGCTTCAAAGTGAAGCAAACTTGAGTCGAACTTTCAAGTGAATGTTTAATTTTGAGTTATGCTATATTACACTATTAGAAGTGATAATGAAGTTATTAGTCATACAATCGATCATTTATCATGTTCGTAAAGGCTTTAAAGACGAACTTTAGAGTACACTAGCACTTTGCTTCAAAGTGAAGCAAACTTGAGTCAAACTTTCAAGTGAATGTTTAATCGTTGAGCTATATTACACTATTAGAAGTGATAATGAAGTGATTAGTCATACAATCGACTCATTTATCATGTTCGTAAGGCTTTAAAGACGAACTTTAGAGTACACTAGCACTTTGCTTCAAAGTGAAGCAAACTTGAGTCGAACTTTCAAGTGAATGTTTAATCATTGAGTTATGCTATATTACACTATTAGAAGTGATAATGAAGTTATTAGTCATACAAACGATCATTTATCATGTTCGTAAAGGCTTTAAAGACGAACTTTAGAGTACACTAGCACTTTGCTTCAAAGTTAAGCAAACTTGATTCGAACTTTCAAGTGAATGATGAGTTATGCTATATTACACTATTAGAAGTGATAATGAAGTGATAATACAATCGACTCATTTATCATGTTCGTGAAGCTTTAAAGACGAACTTTAGAGTACACTAGCACTTTGCTTCAAAGTGAAGCAAACTTGATTTGAACTTTCAAGTGAATGTTTAATCTTTGAGTTATGCTATATTACACTATTAAAAGTGATAATGTAGTGATTAGTCATACAATCGACTCATTTATTATGTTCGTGAAGGCTTTAAAGACGAACTTTAGAGTACACTAGCACTTTGCTTCAAAGTGAAGCAAACTTGAGTCAAACTTTCAAGTGAATGTTTAATCGTTGAGTTATGCTATATTACACTATTAGAAGTGATAATGAAGTGATTAGTCATACAATCGATCATTTATCATGTTCGTGAAGGCTTTAAAGACGAACTTTAGAGTACACTAGCACTTTGCTTCAAAGTGAAGCAAACTTGAGTCGAACTTTCAAGTGAATGTTTAATCGTTGAGTTATGCTATATTACACTATTAGAAGTGATAATGAAGTGATTAGTCATACAATCGACTCATTTATCATGTTCGTAAGGCTTTAAAGACGAACTTTAGAGTACACTAGCACTTTGCTTCAAAGTGAAGCAAACTTGAGTCGAACTTTCAAGTGAATGTTTAATTTTGAGTTATGCTATATTACACTATTAGAAGTGATAATGAAGTGATTAGTCATACAATCGACTCATTTATCATGTTCGTAAAGGCTTTAAAGACGAACTTTAGAGTACACTAGCACTTTGCTTCAAAGTGAAGCAAACTTGAGTCGAACTTTCAAGTGAATGTTTAATCGTTGAGTTATGCTATATTATATTATTAGAAGTGATAATGAAGTGATTAGTCATACAATCGACTCATTTATCATGTTCGTAAAGGCTTTAAAGACGAACTTTAGAGTACACTAGCACTTTGCTTCAAAGTGAAGCAAACTTGAGTCGAACTTTCAAGTGAATGTTTAATCGTGGAGTTATGCTATATTACACTATTAGAAGTGATAATGAAGTGATTAGTCATACAATCGATCATTTATCATGTTCGTGAAGGCTTTAAAGACGAACTTTAGAGTACACTAGCACTTTGCTTCAAAGTGAAGCAAACTTGAGTCAAATTTTCAAGTGAGTGTTCAGTCGTTATGTAATGCTATATTACACTATTGGAAGTGATAATGAAGTGATTAGTCATACAATCGACTCATTTATCATGTTCGTGAAGGCTTTAAACACGAATTTTAGAGTACACTAGCACTTTGATTCAAAGTGAAGCAAACTTGAGTGGAACTTTCAAGTGAATGTTTAATTATTGAGTTATGCTATATTACACTATTAGAAGTGGTAATGAAGTTATTAGTCATACAATCGACTCGTTTATCATGTTCGTAAAGGTTTTAAAGACGAACTTTAGAGTACACTAGCACTTTGCTTCAAAGTGAAGCAAACTTGAGTCAAACTTTCAAGTGAATGTTTAATCGTTGAGTGATGCTATATTACACTATTAGAAGTGATAATGAAGTGATTAGTCATACAATCGACTCATTTATCATGTTCGTAAAGGCTATAAAGACGAACTTTAGAGTACACTAGCACTTTGCTTCAAAGTGAAGCAAACTTGAGTCGAACTTTCAAGTGAATGTTTAATCATAGAGTTATGCTATATTACACTATTAGAAGTGATAATGAAGTTATTAGTCATACAACCGATCATTTATCATGTTCGTAAAGGCTTTAAGGACGAACTTTAGAGTACACTAGCACTTTGCTTCAAAGTTAAGCAAACTTGATTCGAACTTTCAAGTGAATGATTAATCGTTGAGTTATGCTCTATTACACTATTAGAAGTGATAATGAAGTGATAAATCATATATTCGACTCATTTATCATGTTCGTGAAGCCTTTAAAGACGAACTTTAGAGTACACTAGCACTTTGCTTAAATGTGAAGCAAACTTGATTTGAACTTTCAAGTGAATGTTTAATCTTTGAGTTATGCTATATTACACTATTAAAAGTGATAATGTAGCGATTAGTCATACAATCGACTCATTTATTATGTTCATGAAGGCTTTAAAGACGAACTTTAGAGTACACTAGCACTTTGCTTCAAAGTGAAGCAAACTTGAGTCAAACTTTCAAGTGAATGTTTAATCGTTGAGTTATGCTATATTACACTATTTGAAGTGATAATGAAGTGATTAGTCAAACAATCGATCATTTATCATGTTCGTGAAGGCTTTAAAGACGAACTTTAGAGTACACAAGCACTTTTCTTCAAAGTGAAGCAAACTTGAGTCGAACTTTCAAGTGAATGTTTAATCGTTGAGTTATGCTATATTACACTATTAGAAGTGATAATGAAGTGATTAGTCATACAGTCGACTCATTTATCATGTTCGTGAAGGCTTTAAAGACGAACTTTAGAGTACACTAGCACTTTGATTCAAAGTGAAGCAAACTTGAGTCGAACTTTCAAGTGAATGTTTAATTATTGAGTTATGCTATATTACACTATTAGAAGTGATAATGAAGTTATTAGTCATACAATCGACGCGTTTATCATGTTCGTAAAGGCTTTAAAGACGAACTTTAGAGTACACTAGCACTTTGCTTCAAAGTGAAGCAAACTTGAGTCAAACTTTCAAGTGAATGTTTAATCGTTGAGTGATGCTATATTATATTATTAGAAGTGATAATGAAGTGATTAGTCATACAATCGACTCATTTATCATGTTCGTAAAGGCTTTAAAGACGAACTTTAGAGTACACTAGCACTTCGCTTCGAAGTGAAGCAAACTTGAGTCGAACTTTCAAGTGAATGTTTAATCGTTGAGTTATGCTATATTACACTATTAGAAGTGATAATGAAGTGATTAGTCATACAGTCGACTCATTTATCATTTTCGTAAAGGCTTTACAGACGAACTTTAGAGTACACTAGCACTTTGCTTGAAAGTGAAGCAAACTTGAGTCGAACTTTCAAGTGAATGTTTAATCGTGGAGTTATGCTATACTCCCTCCGTCCCATTATTAATGTCTCATTTCTTTTTTGGGTGTCCCAAAATCATCTTCCCATTTCTAAAACTTACCATAAATGAACATGTATTCTTTAGTTTTCCACCACATATTTTTCATCTCTCTTCCTTTTTCACCAATTATTATCTATCAAATCACTTTTTTTCTCTTTCCTTACCACACAACTATCTTTTTTAATTATTTTTTCTTTCATTCCTTAAAAACCGTGCAAAGAACCAAATGGGACATAAATTATGGGACGGAGGGAGTATTACACTATTAGAAGTGATAATGAAGTGATTAGTCATACAATCGATCATTTATCATGTTCGTGAAGGCTTTAAAGACGAACTTTAGAGTACAGTAGCACTTTGCTTCAAAGTGAAGCAAACTTGAGTCAAACTTTCAAGTGAGTGTTCAGTCGTTATGTAATGCTATATTACACTATTGGAAGTAATAATGAAGTGATTAGTCATACAATCGACTCATTTATCATGTTCGTGAAGGCTTTAAAGACGAATTTTAGAGTACACTAGCACTTTGATTCAAAGTGAAGCAAACTTGAGTGGAACTTTCAAGTGAATGTTTAATTATTGAGTTATGCTATATTACAATATTAGAAGTGGTAATGAAGTTATTAGTCATACAATCGACTCGTTTATCATGTTCGTAAAGGCTTTAAAGACGAACTTTAGAGTACACTAGCACTTTGCTTCAAAGTGAAGCAAACTTGAGTCAAACTTTCAAGTGAATGTTTAATCGTTGAGTGATGCTATATTACACTATTAGAAGTGATAATGAATTTATTAGTCATACAATCGACTCATTTATCATGTTCGTAAAGGCTATAAAGACGAACTTTAGAGTACACTAGCACTTTGCTTCAAAGTGAAGCAAACTTGAGTCGAACTTTCAAGTGAATGTTTAATCATAGAGTTATACTATATTACACTATTAGAAGTGATAATGAAGTTATTAGTCATACAATCGATCATTTATCATGTTCGTAAAGGCTTTAAAGACGAACTTTAGAGTACACTAGCACTTTGCTTCAAAGTTAAGCAAACTTGATTCGAACTTTCAAGTGAATGATTAATCGTTGAGTTATGCTCTATTACACTATTAGAAGTGATAATGAAGTGATAATCATATATTCGACTCATTTATCATGTTCGTGAAGGCTTTAAAGACGAACTTTAGAGTACACTAGCACTTTGCTTAAATGTGAAGCAAACTTGATTCGAACTTTCAAGTGAATGTTTAATCTTTGAGTTATGCTATATTACACTATTAAAAGTGATAATGTAGTGATTAGTCATACAATCGACTCATTTATCATATGTTCGTGAAGGCTTTAAAGACGAACTTTAGAGTACACTAGCACTTTGCTTCAAAGTGAAGCAAACTTGAGTCAAACTTTCAAGTGAATGTTTAATCGTTGAGTTATGCTATATTACACTATTAGAAGTGATAATGAAGTGATTAGTCATACAATCGATCATTTATCATGTTCGTGAAGGCTTTAAAGACGAACTTTAGAGTACACAAGCACTTTTCTTCAAAGTGAAGCAAACTTGAGTCGAACTTTCAAGTGAATGTTTAATCGTTGAGTTATGCTATATTACACTATTAGAATGATAATGAAGTGATTAGTCATACAGTCGACTCATTTATCATGTTCGTGAAGGCTTTAAAGACGAACTTTAGAGTACACTAGCACTTTGATTCAAAGTGAAGCAAACTTGAGTCGAACTTTCAAGTGAATGTTTAATTATTGAGTTATGCTATATTACACTATTAGAAGTGATAATGAAGTTATTAGTCATACAATCGACTCGTTTATCATGTTCGTAAAGGCTTTAAAGACGAACTTTAGAGTACACTAGCACTTTGCTTCAAAGTGAAGCAAACTTGAGTCAAACTTTCAAGTGAATGTTTAATCGTTGAGTGATGCTATATTATATTATTAGAAATGATAATGAAGTGATTAGTCATACAATCGACTCATTTATCATGTTCGTAAAGGCTTTAAAGACGAACTTTAGAGTACACTAGCACTTCGCTTCGAAGTGAAGCAAACTTGAGTCGAACTTTCAAGTGAATGTTTAATCGTTGAGTTATGCTATATTACACTATTAGAAGTGATAATGAAGTGATTAGTCATACAGTCGACTCATTTATCATTTTCGTAAAGGCTTTACAGACGAACTTTAGAGTACACTAGCACTTTGCTTGAAAGTGAAGCAAACTTGAGTCGAACTTTCAAGTGAATGTTTAATCGTGGAGTTATGCTATATTACACTATTAGAAGTGATAATGAAGTGATTAGTCATACAATCGATCATTTATCATGTTCGTGAAGGCTTTAAAGACGAACTTTAGAGTACAGTAGCACTTTGCTTCAAAGTGAAGCAAACTTGAGTCAAACTTTCAAGTGAGTGTTCAGTCGTTATGTAATGCTATATTACACTATTGGAAGTAATAATGAAGTGATTAGTCATACAATCGACTCATTTATCATGTTCGTGAAGGCTTTAAAGACGAATTTTAGAGTACACTAGCACTTTGATTCAAAGTGAAGCAAACTTGAGTGGAACTTTCAAGTGAATGTTTAATTATTGAGTTATGCTATATTACAATATTAGAAGTGGTAATGAAGTTATTAGTCATACAATCGACTCGTTTATCATGTTCGTAAAGGCTTTAAAGACGAACTTTAGAGTACACTAGCACTTTGCTTCAAAGTGAAGCAAACTTGAGTCAAACTTTCAAGTGAATGTTTAATCGTTGAGTGATGCTATATTACACTATTAGAAGTGATAATGAAGTGATTAGTCATACAATCGACTCATTTATCATGTTCGTAAAGGCTATAAAGACGAACTTTAGAGTACACTAGCACTTTGCTTCAAAGTGAAGCAAACTTGAGTCGAACTTTCAAGTGAATGTTTAATCATAGAGTTATGCTATATATTACACTATTAGAAGTGATAATGAAGTTATTAGTCATACAACCGATCATTTATCATGTTCGTAAAGGCTTTAAAGACGAACTTTAGAGTACACTAGCACTTTGCTTCAAAGTTAAGCAAACTTGATTCGAACTTTCAAGTGAATGATTAATCGTTGAGTTATGCTCTATTACACTATTAGAAGTGATAATGAAGTGATAAATCATATATTCGACTCATTTATCATGTTCGTGAAGCCTTTAAAGACGAACTTTAGAGTACACTAGCACTTTGCCTTAAAATGTGAAGCAAAACTTGATTTGAACTTTTCAAGTGAATATTTATATCTTTGAAGTTATGCTATATTACACTATTAAAAGTGATAATGTAGTGATTAGTCATACAATCGACTCATTTATTATGTTCGTGAAGGCTTTAAAGACGAACTTTATGAGTTACACTAGCACTTTTGCTTCAAAGTGAAGCAAACTTGAGTCAAACTTTCAAGTGAATGTTTAATCGTTGAGTTATGCTATATTACACTATTAGAAGTGATAATGAAGTGATTAGTCATACAGTCGACTCATTTATCATGTTCGTGAAGGCTTTAAAGACGAACTTTAGAGTACACTAGCACTTTGATTCAAAGTGAAGCAAACTTGAGTCGAACTTTCAAGTGAATGTTTAATTATTGAGTTATGCTATATTACACTATTAGAAGTGATAATGAAGTTATTAGTCATACAATCGACTCATTTATCATGTTCGTAAAGGCTTTAAAGACGAACTTTAGAGTACACTAGCACTTTGCTTCAAAGTGAAGCAAACTTGAGTCAAACTTTCAAGTGAATGTTTAATCGTTGAGTGATGCTATATTATATTATTAGAAGTGATAATGAAGTGATTAGTCATACAATCGACTCATTTATCATGTTTGTAAAGGCTTTAAAGACGAACTTTAGAGTACACTAGCACTTTGCTTCAAAGTGAAGCAAACTTGAGTCGAACTTTCAAGTGAATGTTTAATCGTTGAGTTATGCTATATTACACTATTAGAAGTGATAATGAAGTGATTAGTCATACAGTCGACTCATTTATCATTTTCGTAAAGGCTTTACAGACGAACTTTAGAGTACACTAGCACTTTTCTTGAAAGTGAAGCAAACTTGAGTCGAACTTTCAAGTGAATGTTTAATCGTGGAGTTATGCTATATTACACTATTAGAAGTGATAATGAAGTGATTAGTCATACAATCGATCATTTATCATGTTCGTGAAGGCTTTAAAGACGAACTTTAGAGTACAGTAGCACTTTGCTTCAAAGTGAAGCAAACTTGAGTCAAACTTTCAAGTGAGTGTTCTGTCGTTATGTAATGCTAGATTACACTATTGGAAGTGATAATGAAGTGATTAGTCATACAATCGACTCATTTATCATGTTCGTGAAGGCTTTAAAGACGAATTTTAGAGTACACTAGCACTTTGATTCAAAGTGAAGCAAACTTGAGTGGAACTTTCAAGTGAATGTTTAATTATTGAGTTATGCTATATTACACTATTAGAAGTGGTAATGAAGTTATTAGTCATACAATCGACTCGTTTATCATGTTCGTAAAGGCTTTAAAGACGAACTTTAGAGTACACTAGCACTTTGCTTCAAACTGAAGCAAACTTGAGTCAAACTTTCAAGTGAATGTTTAATCGTTTAGTGATGCTATATTACACTATTAGAAGTGATAATGAAGTGATTAGTCATACAATCGACTCATTTATCATGTTCGTAAAGGCTATAAAGACGAACTTTAGAGTACACTAGCACTTTGCTTCAAAGTGAAGCAAACTTGAGTCGAACTTTCAAGTGAATGTTTAATCATAGAGTTATGCTATATTACACTATTAGAAGTGATAATGAAGTTATTAGTCATACAACCGATCATTTATCATGTTCGTAAAGGCTTTAAAGACGAACTTTAGAGTACACTAGCACTTTGCTTCAAAGTGAAGCAAACTTGAGTCAAACTTTCAAGTGAATGTTTAATCGTTGAGTTATGCTATATTACACTATTAGAAGTGATAATGAAGTGATTAGTCATACAGTCGACTCATTTATCATGTTCGTGAAGGCTTTAAAGACGAACTTTAGAGTACACTAGCACTTTGATTCAAAGTGAAGCAAACTTGAGTCGAACTTTCAAGTGAATGTTTAATTATTGAGTTATGCTATATTACACTATTAGAAGTGATAATGAAGTTATTAGTCATACAATCGACTCGTTTATCATGTTCGTAAAGGCTTTAAAGACGAACTTTAGAGTACACTAGCACTTTGCTTCAAAGTGAAGCAAACTTGAGTCAAACTTTCAAGTGAATGTTTAATCGTTGAGTGATGCTATATTATATTATTAGAAGTGATAATGAAGTGATTAGTCATACAATCGACTCATTTATCATGTTTGTAAGGCTTTAAAGACGAACTTTAGAGTACACTAGCACTTCGCTTCAAAGTGAAGCAAACTTGAGTCGAACTTTCAAGTGAATGTTTAATCGTTGAGTTATGCTATATTACACTATTAGAAGTGATAATGAAGTGATTAGTCATACAATCGATCATTTATCATGTTCGTGAAGGCTTTAAAGACGAACTTTAGAGTACAGTAGCACTTTGCTTCAAAGTGAAGCAAACTTGAGTCAAACTTTCAAGTGAGTGTTCTGTCGTTATGTAATGCAATCGATCATTTATCATGTTCGTAAAGGCTTTAAAGACGAACTTTAGAGTACACTAGCACTTTGCTTAAATGTGAAGCAAACTTGATTCGAACTTTCAAGTGAATGTTTAATCATTGAGTTATGCTATATTACACTATTAAAAGTTATAATGTAGTGATTAGTCATACAATCGACTCATTTATCATGTTCGTAAAGGCTTTAAAGACGAACTTTAGAGTACACTAGCACTTTGCTTCAAAGTGAAGCAAACTTGAGTCGAACTTTCAAGTGAATGTTTAATCGTTGAGTTATGCTATATTACACTATTAGAAGTGATAATGAAGTTATTAGTCATACAATCGACTCGTTTATCATGTTCGTAAAGGCTTTAAAGACGAACTTTAGAGTACACTAGCACTTTGCTTCAAAGTGAAGCAAACTTGAGTCAAACTTTCAAGTGAATGTTTAATTGTTGAGGGATGCTATATTACACTATTAGAAGTGATAATAAAGTGATTATTCATACAATCGACTCATTTATCATGTTCGTAAAGGCTTTAAAGACGAACTTTAGAGTACTCTAGCACTTTGCTTCAAAGTGAAGCTAACTTGAGTCGAACTTTCAAGTGAATGTTTAATCGTTGAGTTATGCTATATTACACTATTAGAAGTAATAATGAAGTTATTAGTCATACAATCGATCATTTATCATGTTCGTAAAGGCTTTAAAGACGAACTTTAGAGTACACTTGCACTTTGCTTCAAAGTTAAGCAAACTTGATTCGAACTTTCAAGTGAATGATTAATCATTGAGTTATGCTCTATTACATTTCTAGAAGTGATAATGAAGTGATAAATCATATAGTCGACTCATTTGCCATGTTCGTGAAGGCTTTAAAGACGAACTTTAGAGTACACTAGCATTTTGCTTAAATGTGAAGCAAATTTGATTCGAACTTTCAAGTGAATGTTTAATCATTGCGTTATGCTATATTACACTATTAAAAGTGATAATGTAGTGATTAGTCATACAATCGACTCATTTATCATGTTCGTAAAGGCTTTAAAGTCAAACTTTCAATATATTTTCAACAGCGCTTGTAATAAATATATTTAACACAGCACTTATAAATAAAACGCTGTATAAATTTTACAACAGCGCTTTTATAATTATGCGCTGTGCTAAATACAATTTACAACAGCGCTTATTTTCAAAAGCGCTGTTAATAATACAAATTAAAACGGGGCGTTTAACTAGTAGCGATGTGTGTTATTTACAACAGCGCTTAACAGATAAGCGCTGTTGTAAATACATTTATTACAGCGTTTTTCCTAAAAAGCGCTGTCTTAAATACAATTTACAACAGCGCTTATTTGGAAAATCGCTGTTAATAATACAAATTAAAACGGGGCGTTTAACTAGTAGCGATGTGTGTTATTTACAACAGCGCTTATCTTTTAAGCGCTGTTGTAAATATATTTATTACAGCGTTTTTCCTAAAAAGCGCTGTCTTAAATATGTTTACTACAGCTCTCTTAATAAAAAGCGCTGTTATATATTGTAAGGGATGCGGTGAATGCAGTTGTACCATGGCCTAAGTCATTGGTTGAAGTTAACAGAAAGGTACATCAATATATTTACTTCATTTATCTTTAATAATATAAATTATACCTTTAAACCTTAATTTACAATCGTCATACTTTGTTTTCAGGCATACAATGATTACAAATATGGATTTATGCAATCAAGTATTCATGAACCTGAGTTTGCACACTTGGGAACACATTGTCAGATGCTTTATCATCGTGCAAATCAGCTAGAAGTCGCAATATCTATCTTTATACCAAGTGAAGTCTATGGTGATGATGTATGGGCTCACTTGTATAAGGAAGATATTGTTGAAGTTTTACAGTTGGAAAAGATTGGAGATACGGCGCTTGAGTTGTATATTAGGTATTACTTTCATTCATCATGCAATATTATCTGCAATTAATTGAATTTCAGTACTATTTCTAATTTAAATCGTTTCAGTTATCTTTACAATGAGTTTGGACGCTTCGGATTCAAATTTGGGTTTGTTAGACCGTCGTCCACGACAAGCATTCGAGACATGAACTCAAGAGTTTCTATTTTGACGTCTCGGTTGACAATGCCTGATAGCTCATCCTTCTTTTGCTATTTTCTACCATATTGTGATCCACAAGAGTAAGTATTCAACTAAATTTTGTATTTAATAGTTTTTAGTTAATTTTATGATTTAAATCATGTTTTAAATCATGTTCTTGAAGGAGTCATTGGATGTTGTGTGTGCTTTTTCCAAGACAAAATTTGGTATATTGGCTAGATCCAATGGCTGGCATGGTTCGATCAGATGTTCGGCGATTAATTGAAAAGTAAGTATCAAATATTAAATTATTAGTTTTTATTTTAATGTTTATACTTCAAAATGTCAGTAAACATTTTTTGTGTTTTGAAATTTAGGAGTTTTACCAACATTCAAAATATGAATGGATCCTCTTCACAATCTAGATCGACTACATGATAACAGTCGAGGTAATTAATTTAATTTCTAGCATATTTTTACATTTACAATTGGGATAAAATATACTAACATCATGTGTTTTTATGTTTGTAGTGTCCACGACAACCAGAGAAGACGAACTTATGTGGTTATTATTGCATACGATACGTTCGAGATATCATTAAGTACGTCCAAGAAAATAATGGACAGCTTCATGATAATTTTAGTGATGTAAGTTTCATTTTTTCGTAGTCTTTTTAAAAATATATAAAATTTACATTAATATAAAATGTGTTTTGATGTGGAAATAGGTGTTTCCAAATGGACGGGAAAGTTACCCGTCTTTCGTTATGAATGAAGTAAGGGACGAATTCTCTTATTACATTCTTGATTGTCCTGCTCAAGAATATCAATGGAATTGATGAGGTAATTTATATAATTATAGAAAATAATTGATTCAATGAATAATGTACGTGTTGTGACAAGTTTTCTAACTCGTGTAATTTTTTTGTAGGTTTAACATGAGAAAGAAGATATGGATAATCAGTATTTTGTGGCTTTTATCATGTTATAACTTTTGTTCATCAATATGAGTTGATTTTAGTAGCTTTTGATTAGATGATGTCATTGTGGAATTGTTGGAAAATATTGTATATTTTGTGTATGATGTATGAAATGTGATGTTGATCTTTTAATTTGTGATATGTGGGAATGAAAACTGAATGATCATCTTTCAAACCTGTGAAGTAAACAATGGTCAGTTTTTTGCAGGTTTGGTTTTCTGAACAACAAAACTCAAGCCTGAAAAATATTGCAAATTTACAACAGCGCTTATTTTTAAATGCGCTGTGAAAAACAACTTTTTACAGCGCTTTATATAACAAGCGCTGTAATAAATGAATTTTAACAGCGCTTAATATATTAAGCGCTGTTAAAAATGTTACTCCGATTGAATTTTTTGTTTGCTTTATACAGCGCTTTTTTAAAAGAAGCGCTGTTAAATATCCGTATATTACAGCGCTGTTAATTTTAGGCGCTGTTAAAAAGTTTCAGATCTACTTTTTTAAGTTTTACCCTACTTCGTTTCTTTTGTTTCCGCACTCACACGTCGTCTCTGCCTTGGAACTTAAATTAATCTCAACCCGATAAGTCATCCTTTTCAGTCTTGTTTATAATATTGTGTTAAAAGTAAGTTTGTTTGAATTTTTTATTTAGATGCGCTTATGATTATCCATAATTTAATCGTCTTGCATGTCTTGCTTGTCTTATTCTAGGTATTTCAATTCCGATTATTCTCAACCTTGTTAGTCATAATGGATCGAAGTTGGATGTATTTAAATCGTTTGTCTGTTGGTTATGAAGAAGGAATAAGAGGGTTCTGTCAGTTTGCTAAGGATTTTGCAGACCGGAATGACACTGAATATGTGTTTTGTCCATGCACTGATTGTTGGAATAACAAGAAAATAAAAGTCGGAGATCTTCACAAGCATTTGTTGTTAAAGGGGATTGATCCAAAGTACAAAGTTTGGCATTTACACGGTGAATGTGAGACAGCTAGCTCTCCCGGCCCCCAGATGGAACAACATGGATTTAATGAAAATATGGACTGGGAGGATGACGATTTAATTGGAATGGTGAATAACATTGAGAAAGAGATGAACGTCGGGTCTTCTGTCATTGAAAAACTTAAATCTGATTCAGAGACACCTTTGTACGATGGTTGCACAAAATTTACCAAACTTTCAGCAGTGTTAAAGTTGTTTAATCTGAAAGCAAAGAATGGATGGAGTGATAAGAGTTTTACAGAGTTATTGACATTGGTATCAGAAATGCTTCCTGATCCGAACACACTACCTACTCGTACTTATGATGCGAAGAGGGTAATGTGTCCTATGGGAATCGAATACTCAAAAATTCATGCATGTCCAAACGATTGTATTTTGTATCGAGGTCGGTATAAAGATCTAACTGAATGTCCAGTTTGTAACTCTTCAAGATATAAACCGAACAAAGCACCCAGTATCAGTTCAAAAGGCGCACCGTCTAAAGTGTTGTGGTATTTACCTCCAATTCCTAGATTTCAGAGGCTCTTCTCAATCTCAGACGACGCTACTAATTTGCGATGGCATGCTGAAAAGCGTGTTGAGGATTATATGATGCGTCACCCGGCTGATTCAGTTCAGTGGAAGACTTTTGACGAAACATTTCCTGAATTTGGATGCGATCCAAGAAACTTGCGTTTAGGTTTGTGCACTGATGGAGTGAATCCGTTTGGAAATCTTAGTAGTCAGCATAGTACATGGCCAGTCATATTGGTTATTTATAATCTTCCACCTTGGTTGTGCATGAAACGCAGATATATGATGCTCTCATTATTGATTTCTGGGCCTCGGCAGCCGGGGAATAACATTGATGTTTATTTACAGCCATTGATAGATGATCTAATTCTTTTGTGGGACAAGGGTGTCCCTACTTATGATGTATCTAGAGACGAGTTTTTTGATATGCGAGCGATGTTATTTTGCACAGTCAATGATTTTCCTGCATACGGTAACTTGTCCGGGTATAAGATTAAAGGATACAAAGCATGCCCAATATGTGGAGAGAATACACATTCTCAACATCTTAAAAACTGTCGCAAGATTGTTTACATGGGACACAGACGTTTCCTTCCGACCAATCATTCCTACCGTCGAAAGAAAGCTTCATTTAATGGGAAAGTTGAGTTTGAAAATGAACCAAAATCAGCTTCTGGCAAGGAAATACTTGATACTATTTGGGAAGTTCCTAATGTTTTGGGAAAACGAGGACGTAATACTGTTGATGGTTTGTGGAAAAAGCGATCTATATTTTTTGATCTCCCATACTGGTATACCCTTACTGTTAGACATTGTATTGACGTTATGCATGTGGAGAAAAATATTTGTGATAGTCTTATCGGTACCATTCTTAACATTCCTGGAAAGTCAAAGGATGGTGTGAAGGCTAGATTGGACATGCTTGAAATGAACATTCGTAAGGAGTTAGCTCCCGAACAAAGAGGACAAAGAACCTATCTACCACCTGCGTGTACGACTTTATCTAAAACTGAAAAAATTAGTTTTTGTTCCAGTTTGAAGGGTGTTAAAGTTCCTTCGGGTTTCTCGTCAAATATTTCAAGTCTGGTTTCCATGAAAGACATGCGTCTTGTTGGTTTAAAATCTCATGATTGTCATACATTGATGCAACAGCTATTGCCTATCGCAATTCGTGGGATATTGCCTGAGAACGTGAGATCTGCTATTACAAGATTGTGTGTTGTTTTCAGCTCTTTGTGTTCTAAGACAGTTGACCCGCTTGACTTAGACGAACTCCAAAATCAAATTGTTGTTACTATCTGTCAGCTTGAGATGTATTTTCCTCCCTCATTTTTTGACATTATGGTTCATTTGACTATTCATTTAGTACGGGAGATAAAATTTCTTGGACCGGTCCATATGAGATGGATGTATCCTTTCGAAAGGTACATGAAGACCTTAAAAGGTTATGTGAGAAATAGACATCGACCTGAAGGTTCTATGGTTGAAGGATACATTGCCGAGGAAGCAATTGAGTTTTGCTCACATTATTTGGGCAATATTGAGTCTATTGGGATTCCAAAGCCGCGACACTTTGATCGTCTTCAGGGGAAAGGAACAATTGGATTTCAAGTTAAAGTTGTTCCTCGATCAGAGTTGCATGACGCCCATTTCTACGTGTTGCGGCAGGTTGATGAGATCGAGCCCTTTGTAGAACGTCATTTGCAATTGATAAGGTCATCTAATCAGGGAAAATCTGAAAAGTTGATCCAAAAAAAGCATTCAGAAGAGTTTGCTTCTTGGTTGAAAGACGACGTTTTAAGTTCAAATGTGCCTGATTTTGTGAAGTCTCTTGGTGTTGGGCCTAGTTGCGCCGTTCATTCCTATAGAGGATATGATTTAAATGGTTATTCTTTTTACACAAAAGATCAGGATGAAAGAAGTTCAGTTCAGAATAGTGGCGTGACAATTGTTGCCGATACAATTCATGTGTCTAGTGCCAAAGATAAGAACCCTGTAAATACCGGTGTGAATTATTATGGTGTTATTGAAGACATATGGGAAATAGACTACGTAGAAGTTCGGATACCTGTTTTCAAGTGCAAATGGGTGCATAGTTCGAATGTTCGTATTGATGAATTTGGTATGACATTTGTTGACTTTCGTAGAGAAGGATACAAAGACGAGCCTTTCATCATGGCTGAGCAAGCTAAACAAGTATTTTACGTCAAGGATCCCACAAATGAGCATAAATATATTGTCGTTCATGGAAAACAACATATTTTCTTCGAAGATGGTATGGATACAAATGATTACTCTGAAGATAGTGCAGCGGTTTGTAGCACCATTCCAAACAATTTCGAAGACGTTGTGAATTTCAACAGAGAAGGGATGATCACAATGAAGGCATATGGATTGAAAAACAATGTAAGAATTCCGAATATTTTTCAAAACATTAATATATTTGTGAAGTTGTGTTTAGATTTATATATCATTTAATTTACTTATTTTGCTTGGTGTTTTTATACAGGATTTTAGTGATGAGCACGCTATATAAAGGATATGTAATCAAACTTTTTTTATGATTTGGAATTAAGCAGGTAATTAATGTGTTGAAAATTCTTACTTTTAAAATTTAAATTATTTTATTTTTTTATCGTGTATATTGTCCTTATGTTTAATTTTTTCATGCAGCTGGTATTCGGCGAGATAATATGGATTGGTGAAGATTCAAAATTATTAGATGATGTTTTAATAGAGCTTTGTTTATTGTAATTTAAGTAATTATCAATGATGAAAGTGTGTTTATTAATAAAAAACTGCTCTGTTTTAATAAAAATACTGCTCTTTTTACATATTACAGCGCTTTAATAAAGAACGCTTTGGTATATATCATGTCAAATAAAATATAAATAGCGAGTTCATCGTTTAACAGCGCTTATAATAAACAGCGCTGTTAAAACTAATTTACCACAGCGCCTTACGATAAAAGCGCTGTTGTAATTAGGGTTCTAAACCCTGAACCCCGAACCCTAACCCTCAATCCAAACCCTAATTATAACAGCGTTTAAAAAATAAGCGCTGTAATATATATTAAAATAATAATAAAATAATTGTTTTACAGCGTTTAAAAATAATAAACGCTGTAAATTATATATTACAGCGCTTATTTACATATAAGCGCTGTAAAAGATATATTTTCAGTATTTTCAAGTTTTAAAAATCAGGTAATATATTTTTTAGGTTTTTGTTATTAAGAATTTAAAAACTCAATTAGTAACATTCTATTAATTAAAATATCATGAGAACATTAATAAGCATTTGAAATCATTGGCATTTGAATATTTGTACTGTGTCTCTTTACTAAGCAATAAGTTGAACATTGTACATTTTGATCAACTAAACTTTTCACTAATAAAAACACAACAAAATGCAAATGATTTTTTTTTAAGTAAATGAGTTATAAGCTTCATTTATCAAACTTCCAACTAAATTTGTTTCATAATAATCAATGAATTCTGAAGAAAAAACAAAACAAATAAATACTATTTATAACAGCGCTATAACGTAAAAGCGCTGTTGTAAATGAAATACCACAGCGCTTATTAGTTATAAGCGCTGTAATAAATGTCTCAGTAATTCGATTTCCTTAATTAAAAAATATTTATTTATATTTTACAGCGCTTTTATTTTAAGCGCTGTTGAATATGTTAAATTACCTGATTGGTCGAAACAGTTTCGCGCAGATTGTAATCCCAATCGTTGTTTAATAATCTAACGGTCCATATTCAATATTAAAAATTCAGAATTTTAAGTCACCCGCACAAATTTCCCGCTATAGTCTTTCTATATATATCCAAATATGCAACAAAATTTACATTGAAATTTTCTTTCAAACATACCATTGTTCTTGTCGGATGTTTTAATTTACAGTCCAAAAAGTTGTTTCGCGTAAACTTCCCGTTTCAAGTAAGGAATCCACTCTTATTTCTTACACTTTTGTGTTTTATATTTTTCGTTAAACTTTTTGTTCTTTGTTTGATATTAACTCTATTCTATTCTTCAATATATTTTTTGTAGATTTGTTGTATGATATATGTCGAGGACGATGAGCCAATTCAAGACGAGCAATGAGACAAATTCAGTACAAAGGCCATAGTTTTGTCCATAATATTTATTTGCTAATGCTTGTAAAAAAGAATGTTAAATTGTGTTTCCATTTCATTGTAAAAGTACGATTTAAATAAAAATAAAGAAAATTATAATCAAAACTGATTCCCTTTAAAGCGGTTATTAATATTATTAACTTTCCAAAACTGTCTTCTCAAATCTCCGTAACTATAATAAATCTTAATGCGCTTAATTAAATTTTTTTTATAATTCAAATCTTATATTTAACAGCGCTTAATTAATAAAAACGCTGTAAAATTTAAACATTTAACAGCGCTCTATATATAGAGCGCTGTAAATGTTTAATTTTTTACAGCGCTTTTTATAAAACGCTGTAATATTTTATATTCGAATTATTAAATTTTCAAATTAAAAAACTAATAACTATTTTACAGCGCTTAAATAAAAACGCTGTGTAATAAATTAATTAAACGGCCTCGTTTTTGGTTTTACGCTTGGTTGTGAGTGATTATTTTAACAGCGCTTTATATTTAAACGCTGTAAAAAGAATAAAATAACAGCGCTTTTTTTTTTTTAACAGCGCTTCTGAAGCGCTGTTGAAACGAGTGCTGTTGTAAATCAGATTTATTACAGCGTTTGTTAAAAAAGCGCTGTTTTTTATATTTATAACAGCGCTATTAAAAGAAGCGCTGTTATAAATATATAAACAACAGCGCTTTTTTAACAAGCGCTGTAATAAATCTGTGATTTACAACAGCACCCGTTTCAACAGCGCTTCAAGAAGCGCTGTTAAAAATCAAAACAAGCGCTGTTATAAATGTGATCTGTAGTAGTGTCTCCATATAAACTTTATCTTGAAAAGCTTGTCACTTACCGGTAGAGATCGAGTACAAAGCCATGTGGGCTATCAAGAAGATGAATTTCGATGCTAGAGCTGCAGGAGAACACCGTATTCTTCAATTACATGAACTCGAGGAATACGTTTAAACGCCTACGAAAGCGCGAAAGTCTACAAAGAGAAAACAAAGAAGTGGCACGATAAGAAAATCATTGAGAAGAGATTCACAGTAGGAGACGAAGTGCTACTCTACAACACTAGGTTGAGATTATTTCCGGGAAAATTACGTTCCAAGTGGTCCGGACCATTCAAGATATCTAAAGTTTTTGACGACGGACACGTGGAATTATATACAAAAGAAGGAAACACATTTAAGGTCAACGGACATAGACTGAAGATTTATCATGCTGGAGACCAATGCTATCTAGTGGAGCAACTCGATCTCTATGAGGTCGGATAACTAAGAAGTGGAGCATATCCTCTCGAGAAGGGATCCTAGCAAAGGACTTCTCGAGTGTGTTTCTTTATATGAAGACACGGCTACGTCCTTGCCAGGACGTTAATCTAGGCCAGTAAGTATTTATTTTATTTATTTTTCCGCATTTATTTTTCCGCACTTTATTGCTTTCTAGATTAGGAAAAATGCAAGTGTGGGGTAGAATATTATTTGGGAAAATTCCGGGGATAAATTCTTTCACTCGATCGAGTAAACCACCAACTCGACCGAGTCACGTCACCCAAATTAATATAGATTAAACAATTTAAATGAAATTCTATTTCATTCGATCGAGTAAGATTCTTACTCGACCGAATTGAGTCGACCATAAAAACTTAAATTAAAATCATTTAAATAATTTAATCCCCCCCATTCGATCGAGTAAAAATCTTACTCGACCGAATCACACCACCCAAAAACAAAATACAAAAAATTATAAAATACAAAAAATCAAAAATAAAAACCCAACCGTTGGACCAACTCGACCAATTATATTTGGTCATAGGAAATTGTTCAAATTTAATTAGACCAATTAAATTTGGTCCATTGGAAATTGGTCCAATTTAGAAAACCCTAAAACATCACTCGACCACCTTCACTCTACCAACCCTACTCGACCGCTTCACCTTCACTCTCAAAACCTAAATCCCTAAGCCACCGATTCACTCGACCCACCAATCTCAATTCAACTCAACAATGTCGAGCGGCCAAGGATCTAGCATGGGAAGAACAAAGACCTGCAAGGAGATGGACGGTTTTCAACCCGGGCACTCAACTTAGCTTTAGGAACCATTTCAACAACCACGGCTTACTCAACTCTTCTTTGGCTCAAACAAGAAGGAAGTGGTAAGTTCCGTTGCACCTCAAAACCTACTATGATCGAGCTTGGAATTTATGAGATTGTGGACAATATATTTATCAATGCCGGCTTGATCGAGTGGGAGTATTTGATGGGACAACCGACACACCACAACCTTGTGGTCGAGTTCTTCTCAAGCTTTGAACCGTTTTATAATGAGAATGAATGTGTGTCGTGGGAGTTTGAGATTAAAAAAGAATTCAAGGAGGAGAAGGAGTATATGGATGGAGAATGGTTCTCTCCCGGAGGTGTTATTCCATTTTGTACGGATGAGATGAGATTGGAAGTATGGAGGAAGCTAACCGGTATGCGAGTATGACCCTAATTGCTCACCCAAGTGCCTAACGGATGGAGTATGGAAATACATCCATCGGATTATTTCTACAAACATCAACACTCGTGTTGACCAAGGTGCTCGAGTATCTCGGAAGACTTGGATTTAATGTACTTCATGGAGCGAGGAGACTCCATTGATTGGTTTTATGTCTTCACCGAGCGCTTCAAGAAGATGATCAACCCTAAGGAAAAGAGCAAGGCACTCGGCTGCTCATCTTTGATCACTTGCCTCGCGGAACGCTCATATTTTCGGTTTGAAGGCAAAGGAGATTTTAGACCACTCGACACCACCGTTTGGTCACTATGACGTTGATGGATAGGAGGAGCAAAGAGTGGGTTGTGTAAGGAAATGCCAAGCGTGCTGACCGGAAAGGAAAGAAAAGATGAACGAAGGAACTAGCTTCGAGTGGGAAGAGTGCTAGGAAAGCCTCTTTTTGTTGTTTATTTGTGTTGTTTTAAGAACTTTTGGACGTACCGTTTGCGGTACTTTGTTGTTGTAACTTGAACTTGCGCGTATTATTTCTATTGCCATTTACCCTTATGATCGCCAAGTTTTAAGAGCAAAGTGAAGCAAAAAGGACATTGCTTCACTCGACCGAATCTATGGATCATTCGGTCGAGTAACCCACAACACTTAAACAACTCGACCCAAATTAGAAAAATCAGATTTTTAACAAAGCCCACTCGAGCACCTAGCCCAATTCTTTCCTAACAAAAATATCTCGAGTAACCCTAATAAATATTCAAACTTCCATATATTAAATATTAAATCTTTGATTAAATCTTTGATTTAATATTCAATTATTAGAAACCTTTGATATACATGGATTTATCACACTTTATTAGGTAAGTTACTACTCGAGTAACCTTAGAGCTTCCCAATTTAGACTTATATAAAACCGATCGAGTATCAGGATATCACATACTCGACCGAATACACTAACTACATACTCGAGCAACATGTCTCAATCCAATCTACTATCCAAAAAGACCAATGCACCCTCCCAAAGAAGAACTCAATTGAGTTTGTTCACACCTATGACCCATCCTACCCACCAAATTTTGACAACATAGACCATGCACGAACCTATGAAAGATTAGCTGAAGATGCAAACCGACTCAAGCCTTTGGTGAGCTCGATAGCCCTTCATGACAAGACAATGCAAAGCCTTGGCATTAGTGCCAAAGTTTATGACATGTTTGGCCGAGCTTCACTCGATGTGGATGTTGTTTTCAACAAGCAATGCTATAAGGAACTTGTCTATGAGTTCATTGCTTCGTTTGAACCTGTGAAGGAGAGGTTTTGCATATGATTATGAAGGATGGAAATTCAGAATTCAAGATTTGGATTTTTATTGGACTCGACAAGAAGCATATAGACATCTTGGATTTCCTGAAGGAGGACTTTGTCACTTGGCTACGGAACAACAAAGAATTCAGATTTGGAAATATTAGCCGCCAAGACTTCATTGGAGACTATCCTTCACCATCTCTATTAAGAATCCCGTTTGGAAGTACGTGCACGTCTGATTGCTACGAATATTAATTGCCAACCCGAAACTGTTGATGTAGTTACCCGAGAGGACTTGAACATATGTGGGCACTCGACCAAGATGAACAATCAATTGGTTTGATGTGTTACAACATGTTCAAGGGTATGCAGCAGGCATACTACTCTTCACAGTACGTGGGTTGTACTTCATTGATCACTAGCATAGCCATCGGTTGCCAATTTATTCTACCCGAGAGATACACAGAATTCCGAGAATTGGACTTTAACTTGTTAAGGAAATTAGCATTCCTAGCCAAACAACCCGCTAAGTTGGAATTTGCCTATAAGGAAGTAACTGAGGAAGAAGACCCCTCCGAGAACGCGCGCTCGGTTGGGAACTTCAATGATACAAGCAAAGGAAAGGGTAAGGAAAAAGCTACCTCGAGCAAAAACGCAGTCCAAGAAGCCTAAGAAAAATAATTCGGGTATTGAGTGGTATGAGGTTCGTAGGGTGACTATCAAAGAATTTCGCAAGTATGGAGAACCAATAGAGATCGAGTCTGATGAGTGATTAAACCTTATTTTCCTATTTCTTCTACAAATAATCATGTCTTTGTTTGGAAAACAAAGTTAGAAATTCAATAAAGAAGAAATTTTATCTTACCAAATTTTAGGGTTACTAAAAATAAAATTCAGAATTAAAACACCTTGAACAAAAAAAAAAACTCAATTAAATTCTGAATTTTGGCCGAGCCCACTCGACCAACTAAGAATGTCACTCGACCGAGTGAACCTACTTAAACCAAATCCATTCGTCGAGTCATCTGGTTCACTCGACCGAATAAACCAATTGGGCCATATCACCTTAAACATTAAACAAACCTAGCCCAACTACACAAAACAAACCCTAACTCGACCGAGTTTATTTATTCACTTAAGACCAAATGGAGAGTGGTCGAGTTAAGAGGACACAAGATAGAAGTTGTGAAAGAATGGAAATTTCGTTTAGGAAACAAGGACTTTGTTCTCTCTAGTGATGATTTAAGAATTGCATTTGGTTTGGAACATTGCGAACCATGTTTACCGATCACTAAGAATATGAGGAACATAGTTTGGAGAGAAATCACAAACGGTAATATGGATTATAAGTCGGGTAGCACGGCTACAAAGATTAGAAGTTCGGAATGGAAGTTTATACATCGTCTTATAGCTACTTGCCTATACCTTCGTAGTGATAAGGAAGATTCGTGAATAAGGATGATTTGGATATAATATGTTGTATGCACGAGGATCTTCCGTTCGATGTGCTCACTTGCATCACTCGAACACTTGAAGAATGTCTCTTGAAGTCATTCAAAGGATTATATATTGGTGGAGGACATTTTGTTACCATGCTAGCTAAGCATGTAGGATTTTCACTCGACCCGAGAAAGGCATTGCCGAAACAAGTACTAGGAGAGGTCGAGCTACTAAGTCGTGGACTTGTTAAGAAGATAAAACTCAGCGGAGGAGATATTATTGTCTTACCCGAAACGAGACAAAGATGATATTAGTCACGACTCACCACCACCCGAGACCAATTCCCTTGATGAGCTTTTAAGGAATTCTAGAAATATATTGCATGGCAAAGGGACATCACTAGTTGGTATACTGACATGGCTATTTGGCAAGGAGAAATGATGAAGACATTGTTCACTCACACCTCGTGTGAAGGATACCGATCACCACCTAGACCTACATTGCATCACTCGACCGAAGAAAACGCTCAAGAAGATGAAGAATTCGTAGATGCAGAAGATAACGTAGGTGACAACGAATAGGTCTGATAATGAAACAACTTCCGAACCTTGGAAACACCCGATATCTCCCAAACAAACAATAAAAAACCCATAAAAACCAACTTTCACAACTAGAACAGATTGATCGAGTACTTGACATTTGCACTTGTTTGAACATTTTAAATTGATTATCTATCATGTTTTGCTTTGTTTGTTATATAATGACAAATCTTTGTTAGCATTGCAAGAATGATAGATGTGCAGCGCATTGGAAAGTCAAGATACGAAGAATAATGTCAAGAACGAAATACTCGACAACCAGCTAAGTATCTCTACACCTTAATCTTAATTTATTGCTTAGGGACTAAGCAAATTTTTAAGTGTGGGGTGGGGAGTAGTATGCATACAAATTTTCATGATATATACATTGCATACTTTTCAAAATTTGCATACATCCTACTATTTAAATGAAAACACGTTGAAAAATGTCAATTAAACATGCTAAACAAGATCGAGCACTTAGATTAAAAATGTTTGCTGAGAAACTCATGAATTGAAATTTTTTGAATTGAACGACTTTCATGATAGAAAATTTATTTCTTGTGACTTAACTTAAGAGCTTGCCTAATTTGATTTTTCTTAGAAATTTTTGACATGACACCTTGAGAAAAGCAAAGTTTTATCCAATTTCATAGAGGAAATTTTTGAACGAAACATGGATAATATTTCATAAAGCTATTGTATTGCCTTTAGGTGACTTAAGCATATCTCGTAATATATGGTGCATTTGTTGTAACACTCGAGTTAATATTTTGGCATCTAGTCAAGTCTTAAGTGTGGGGTTATCCGATAAAGTCGAGCATTTGCCGAGGGTTAGGAAAGAAAATAAAATTTATTTCCCCCTTGAAAGTATCTGCTTTGACAAAAAAAAAAAAC
This sequence comes from Sedum album, assembly GCA_006409495.1. NCBI lineage: Eukaryota > Viridiplantae > Streptophyta > Magnoliopsida > Saxifragales > Crassulaceae > Sedum > Sedum album. The sequence goes on along the minus strand of QZGG01000986.1, from coordinate 61,267 downwards.
ATTTGCCGAGGGTTAGGAAGGTAAGTTCCCCCTTGAAAGTATTTGTTTTGAAAAAAAAAGAAGAAAAAAATAATAGAAAAAATAATTTCCCCACTTAAGTCCTTGCTTTGCCTAAATAATTTGCGACTCGAGTGAAGCTGTCGAGTGATAACCATTGAGAATTGCTTAGGGACGATCCTTGTACTTATGTACGTAGGCATGACATGCTTTTGAGAAAAAATTCATGAAATATGTGGTAATCATCCGGAATTCCTCTACTCTTATGGATTACGACGTGTAGTCTAATTCTTGGGCAAGAATTCTTGACCTTGACCTTATGGACTAGCCCTTGCTAGCATAGGTGATTGGTTCGGTGAAACTCCTCTTGAAATTGTGTTTTACTTTGTGATTTTCGGTGTAAGTTGGGAATGGAGAGAAAGGACAAATCAAGGTTAGTTTCTTATTGCTCGAGTTACGTTGAAATTTATGACTATCGTGATTTGAAGTGATTTTCAATGATTTCTCATGCCATGAATGATCAGCTATACTTTGAAGTGTTTTTGATTAAAGAATAATGCAAAAGAATGTTTGTTAAATTGACTAGCTATGTAAATGAATACGATGAATGGATGATGTGCAGGATTTGTGAGTATTCCGTTATCTGAAAACTCTCACGAGACTAAAACTCGTCCGCTAGGGCAGCCTAGAGGTTTAAAGGCTTAATGCATATGCTAAATGCATTCGTGATTTTCTACGACAGTGAACTAGGATTAGATTAACTTTAGAAATCTCAGGAGTAAGAAATAAGCTTAATACTTGTTCGGGACGAACAAGGATTAAGTGTGGGGTATTTTGATCAGTGTTAGAAATGTCTATTTTAAGCCCCTACTTTCATGCTTATTTCATATGATTATAACGTAAAATATATTACTTTTGATACTTTGATTGATGTTTCAGGTCAAAAGCACGTTTACACCTTACGAAGGAGCATAAATGGAAATATGAGGAAAAGCACGTGAATTCGGCCTAAATCAAGTAATTGGAGCATTTCTGCAATTCTTAGACCGAGTGCACTAAAGTACCTGACCCGAGCTAAAACAGCGACCAAGTTACTCGACCGAGTAAATCACTGCTCGAGCAAGTTATCACGTGACCAAGACCCTTCGTATGGATTATCTCCATTAACTCGAGTGATTTAATACAAGAAGATAAGGAAGACCTTTCATTCCACTCGAGGATTAAATGCAATGAGATAAGCTTAACTCTACATTTACTCGGCCATTTATGAGGAGTTAAAGCAAGACTTCTCATCACTCGACCCTTGAATTCACTATATAAACATCACAAGAGTTCAAAGAAAGTTGGCTGCTGCTGCCCGAGCTACCTAAGGGGGCTGAATAATAAAGTGATTTCTAGTCGAGTAAACCAAGTGAAAAGAAGAATACCCGAGAGAGTTCGGAGACCGATTGAATTATACAACCAGATTTTGTACTCGAGATAACGAGGAGAATAGCAGCAGCATTGGAGCTCGACCGTGGATCATCAATCACTGAGAATTTCTAAACTTTACTCTTGTTTTATTTACAATCGTTTTACTTACAATCGTTTGAACATGTTTGCATTATCACTCGAGATGAGTGAGTAGTTTCCTTATGATAGGGATTTGATGAATCTCTAATGCTTATGAATAACTAGAACATGATTATTTAATTTATATGAATCAATTCTTGTATGAATTGTGTGTTGAATCATACCCGAGCTTAATCTTCATAAAATAGGTGTCCTGACAAAACATCTAGAGAGTAGGTCGGAGTAGTATATCTAGGGAAGGACCGGAGGTGAACTTAGAATATTTTGGAATCAATACAACCATTAGATCGAGTATATTAGCAAAGCGGGAGCAGCGAGTATATTTGGTGCATGAATGTATTAATAAGCGTATTTGGACAGATTAGTGAAAACACCGGAGGAAAGCTAGTCGAGTAGATGTTTACGTGCGAATCCAACATTCGGAGTGAGGATTCGTATGCTAATGCTACTCAGTCTAAATTCTATAATATAAATCCAACATTCGGAGTGAGGATTTATATTATCATATAACTATACGTTCTATATTAAATTGTCATCAAGAAGGAAATTCATAACTATAATATAAATCAACACGGGAGTGAGGATTTATATATCTTTTTGAGTGAAACCATAAGTATTAGTGGAGGATTCTCATCCTTGTCATAGTTTTTAATATTTATAACAAAACCTTTTCTTAAATATTGCCTTTTGAATAAATAATATTGCCTTTGAAATAAATAAAACACTTAAGAACTAAATTGAAAGCTAGTAATTGAGTGTAAGAATTAAAAGCTAGTAATCGAGTTTGAAATATAACTTGACTCCACTGTTCCCTTGGGTTCGACAAGGTCACCCCTAGTTCTATAAATTCTTTTGAGTTGCGTGCCGAATATTTATTCACATATATTGCACGCGTCAGACAACTTCATTGTTTCCGTTCTTCTTTTGAAGTGGAGAGTTGGAAGCAATCAGCGCCGATGCTGCAGCGCAATGGATGCAGCGGAGTACATGCGTTCACGATGTTGACTTTTAGCAGCATGCAAGTCAGCAGTTAGCCACTTGACAACGACATAAGCACCATGCTTCTGTGCAGACGCCAGTGTTGTACGTTGTTACGGTTGTTGGTGTGCAGCAGCTTGCTTGGGAGTCAGAATAGTTGGCTGAGCAGACTTTTTTGTAGACTTTTCACGTTGTAGAGATGAAGGTAGAGATTTCACGTCGGTTCACCAAATTTGTAACGCAATATTTCGTAAAATACAAAATAAAGAACAAATGATTTTATGTTTTGATTTCAGAAAGTTTCGTGTACAATCTCTATTCTCTCTGATCTACTACGTAGCAGATGACCGTATGTCACGTTGACTTGAGTGGCACGCGTACGTTCTTGTTGTCGCGTTGACGAGGCCGCGTTGACTTGGAGTGACACGCGTACGTTTCTTATTTTCGCGTGACGAGCTCGCGTTGACTTATCTCATTTTGCGTTGAAGCGTTTCTTTATGTAGCTTGGCAGGCGTCGTTTGTATGCACTTGTTGACTGCGTAAGCTGATATGCTTTGGTAGCTTTGGCAGGTGTACATTTTGATACTTGTTGACTGTGCGTGCTGAGATGCTTTTTTTGCTTTAGTATGGCGGTGCGTTGCGGCACTTGTTGACTGCGTAAGCTGAAAGGTTTTGGGTAGCAGGCGGTGCATTGTATGCACTTGTTGACTTCGTAGGCTTCTTGTTTGTTGCGTTGGCGAGGGTCGCGTGACTTGATCTCGCTCTGCGTTGAGGATCCTTTTGAGTAGCTTTAGCAGGCTTGTACGTTTTCTGCACTCGCCTTTTGCGTGGAGCTATGGTTTCCTCAGAGAGCTCTCCTCTTCAATTTTTCTGGGTCCCCCTCAAATGTGAAGCTTCTATTTATAGGAGAAGTTCATGTTTGATTGGGATGATTTGTTGGCTAAGTTTGTGGCACAGTGTCCCAATATCCCATTTACTTTACTGGGCTGACCCAAAATAATTAAACTGAATTAAAATTTAATATTTATTCAAAATAATTATTTCTTTTCTTTTTTCAGCACTTTCATAAATTTTAAATGCCTACAATAGATTTGTTTTTTATTATGTATATTCATCCCTAATGGATGCTTATTGGCCCGGGCATGACTTCTTCCCAACATGTTTTATGTTGTTTAATAAGGCTTGATATCTGTCAAAGGTCGCTTTGATATTCGTGTAACGGATTAGTGGGAGTTGATGGTGAAGGTGCCGCCAGTGGCTTGTTCGTTCAATATTTTATTGAGATATTCGTTGTTTGAAGTGTCTCAAAACTTTATACCATCATTTATATTTCAGTTTGTAATCATGTAATAATGTAACCATGGTTCAAACGAAACGTACCCACTTCTCATCCCAAAAAAGCTTAGAGAATGTGAAAATGAATTGGTGTTGTGCTAATTTGTGTTTTTCTTGCAGTTCATGATTTGCTTCTTAAGCTGGAGCTGGTGCATTAGGCCCAGGAGCTGCAGCGCTTTTCCGTGGTGCTGGTGATGTTGCTGCATTTTGTGGTGCTGGTGATGCTGCAGCATTTTGTTGTGTAGGCGTTGTTGCCCTTTGTGGTGTTGGCACTGGTGCTCCTATCGATGTGGGTGCTGCTACTGATTGTGGAGTTGCGGCCGAGGATGACAGTGGTGTTCCTACTGCTCCTTCAAGTGCTCCGGCATCTTGGGACGGTGTAGGTGCTCCAGCGCTTGGTGAAGGCGAAACATCCTTTTCTATGACAAATGATGTAGTATCTATTTCTGATGCTAATGCTTCTGGTGATAATGCTAATTCTCCGTCTTCCGCCGCAAATGCCAATTCTCTTGCTGCTATTTCCTGGACAGATTCCGGAGCTAATGCCGCAGATTCTGGAGCAAACACTGCATCACTCTCCGAAGCACCAGCTTGTGAAATGTCTGCTCCCTCCGATTCCGGCAATTCCGCCTCATCTATTTCTTCGTCAGGACCGATCACTGATTCCCTTTCGTCCGCTGCCTTTTGCATTTTGTCCATTGCTTCTGTTACGTACAAAATTTTATAAAATGGTAAGAAATTAGTTACATTTGTTTAACCAATCCTTATAACTACTGTTTCCTGTTTATGGTTGTTGAGGTTTACTTGTAACACATTCGGCATCATCAGCAGGGCAAGCACACTTCATCTTGCAATAGACGACACAATCAACCATATCTAAATTCAGCTGAGGACATTCCATGGGACATTCGACGTAACATTCATTGTCCGAACCATCCAAAGAAAACGGTAATTGCGCTAGCGTCTTCTCGTTGTAAGCCATAACAAGTGCCAGACAACATAATAACATCAAGTGACTCTTCTTTCCCTTCTTCAACATTGTTTTAAGGTCTCTCTTTTCTTCAGATGTCTGTTCTATTCTTTTTTCTTAGTTTTATGTTGCAATTCCTGTGTGTTCCCAAATTGTAAGAGAATATATAGAAATGTCTGGTGATGGGCAGAGTGACAGACTTCCCCGTATATGGAAAATATCTGGTTTTGTATAGTTTGACGAAGCCAGAAAAAATATGAGGGAGGGCCAAATTATAATATATTTTTTTAACAATATGTAGAATAAAAAAAAAGACATCATAAAGAAAGCCATTCATTAAAGTTACCTACTTATAGCACTCCTCTGCGAGACTTCATATTCTGAAATGTTTGAAGTACATCTTCAATTTTCACGCTTAAGAAAATGTCTCGCTCAATATATGCTACCAAGAGATCATTCAACCACTCATCCCCTATCCTATTTCGAAGCCAAGTCTTGACAATATTCATAGCTGAAAATGCCCTTTCCACTCATGCGGTTGCAACCGGTAAAAGCATAGCCAACTTGATAAGTAAATAAACTAAAGGATGAATCAAATGTTTCTTGACTCAACCATTTTTTTACCAAGTCCTGCTATTCCATCAAGATTAGAAAATCTGCATCATGTGTGACATCTTGAAAGTAGGTAGGAAGAGCCCGTTCAAGTTCCATTATATGAACGGAGAGAATTCAGAAGGATATAATTTTGCAAAATTTATCAATTTCTCCTTGTCAAATGCTAAAAATGAGTTTTGTGGATCAAGACAAGCCATACCAAGAAGCAGTTCAGTACCAATTTCACCGAATCGATCATTCAACTTGTCTTTCTAAAATATCTATGAACATTTCATTTCGGTAGTGATGTAGATTTGTCAACACTTCAGACTTGCGCAAAACTCTTCTAGGATCATCAAAACTTGAACTCATGTCAACAACAACAATATTATGACTCTCACAAAATAAAGTAACTTCTTGTAAAAAAGAATCCCACCCATTTGTTCTCATCGATCTTAACATGTTTTTTGTGACATTAACTAGGTTCATTGCATTAACGATGTCCTAATCCTTTTTTTGTAAAGCACGCGACAATCCATCTGTAATTCCCATAACATTCTTCATAAGGTGTAAGAGAAAAATGAAGTCAAATTTATTCATAGTTGACTACATCAGTTCAGCATTACCTCGAAGATCATGATCATCTGTGTGCTCAACAATATGCTCCAAAACACCTATTACTGGATTAAATAATCTGATCAAGCTCAAAAGTGTAGAATAATACGAACCCCATCGTGTATCCCCTGCACGCTTCAAAGTTGCTTCTTGATTCAATCCCTTTCCAGTACATCTGACCACTACAAATACCTTCAACAACTTCACTAGTTTGTTTGTCACGAAGCAAGTCTTGGCGTTTACATGATCCAGCAACAACATTTGTAATGGTATTGAGCTGTGTAAAAAACATAGATATCTTCCGATGTTTTCTCACAGTACCAACAAGTGCTAATTGTAACTGATGAGCAAAATAATGTACATAAAAGGCAGAAGGATTATCTTTCAAAATTAAACTCTTCAAACCATTAAACTTTCCTTGCATATTACTAGCTGCGTCGTAACCTTGCCCTCATATTCTTCCTATACTCAATTGATGCTTTTCCAGAAGCTCCTCAAGACCAATTTTAAGAGATCAAGAACAAGTGTCACTAACATGGACAACACCAAGAAAATGCTCCACTATACATCCACTTTTATCAACATAACGTAAAAGAACAATCATTTGTTCTTTGACAGAAATATCGCGAGACTCGTCAACAAGAATTGAGAATAAGTCATCCCCTAGTTCGCTAAGAATAATCTTAGTAGTCTCAACGGCCATTGCTTTAACAACATCCTTCTGAATATCTCGAGAAGTTAACTTGTTGTTTTCAGGAGCTTTATCTAGAACAACCCTTTTGATTTCTTCATTATGATCAGCTAAGAACTGTAAGAATGTGAGAAAATTATCCTTCTTACTGGATTCTTCGGACTCATCATGTCCCCGAAATGCTAGAGCTTGACTCAAACACAATCTGACAACATCAATAGTTGCAATCAAACGAGTGCGATAATCCAGACGAGTTTGGCTAGTTTGATTCGATAATGCAAGTAATGTGCTGATTTTGATGCATCAAATCTTGACAAGCTTGAACACACTTATTGTGAATATTGTTCACATCTCCAACATGTTCTCTGAATTTTCTCAACGCCTCTTTCCAATTGTGAAACCTTCGGTAACAAAAACATCACCACCACTTTGACCTCCACGCTCCGGTTTAAAAAGATAACAACACAAGCAATACACTGAATCTTCTGAACACTATATTCCAACCAATTAGGTGTTCTTTGTACCATGTGACAACAAATCTGCGTGTCTTCCCCCAAAATTCCTTCTTGGAAATATACCTTTGGTTGACAGGGCCCCTTTTGCAAATAAAACCTTCTGATCTTTTCTCTATCATTAACATGTGAATCATAAATACTCTTTCTTTAGCAGGATCAATCGGCAATTTATCTACATCAACTTCCTCTCGTATCTGCTGACGGTTCGGAACACAGGCTTCACGAATAATTTCAGATTGTCCAGAAGGTATATCACTCTGGAACATGGATTGATAATATCTCTTCATCGCTGATACAAAAAAAATACACTAATCAATTAAAATCCAAATCCATGTTAAATCAAAATAATTTTTTTGAATATACTTGAAAAGAGGAGACGAGAACGAGGAGAGTGATGAAATTGAACTGTTTTGCAAGACCGAGACGTAGGCCAATTAAAATTTTAGACAGTAGTATAAAAAAAATTAAAGCCCAAATTTCAGGGTGGGCCCAAGCCTACCCTGGCCCACACCTATCTCCGCCAGTGACGCCAGCGTAGTTGAACTGTTTTATTTAACCGTTTGGGATGGCTGGCTTAGAAAAAATATGTTTCGAGAAACAATAAGGTTGTATGTACCCATTCGATAGAGTCTTCCTGATACAGAGTAGAGGCGTTGAGTTTTTGGAAAAATGGGATCATCGAAGAAGGTCGGTGCTTAGCAGTTTTCAGGATTCGGTCATAATACGCTATTTCGAAGAGAATGACGAGCCCGTGAGGCCGAGCTTTATGTTATTATAATTTTTTAATATTTTTCGAATATTTTTCAAACTTTGTTTTTAGGATTTTTGAGTTTCCTTATTTAAAAGGAATTTAGCTATGTTGTCAAACAGTTATTTTGATTTTTAATAAAAGTTTTTAGGATTTTCTAGTTGTGTTCTTCCACGCACTTACATGTCACTTCCTATAGATGATGAGAAGATAAATTGAAGTATGTTCCTACCACACACATTGTCTATTTTTATGTCTTCCTCACTAATTCACTCAGGTTTGGGAAATAATTCCGCATTTCCTATCATACACAACATTCTGCGTGTTTGGAAATTTACGTTTTCTCCTTTTCTCCGAGTTTCATCACTTCTTGCCTTTGATGTTAAAGTTGGATGGATCCCACTTGAATGGCACTATAAGGAGTTTTTCTGAAGTTCCAATATAAAGACCTGCCTGTTGCGTTCAATATATGCTTTGAATTTGCGAGCGATGCCATATTGCCATGTGATAGAAATAGGCTCCGGAAAATGTGAAATGCTTCACAGAATCTGGTTACTTGAACATATCTGAAAGACTAAGATCCTTGAAGATGTCAAGAGTTGGGAATGTTTTGCTCAAACGCTTTAATGACTCATCAGAAATAACTGCCATCTCAGCTAGAGTGTTGGCAAGCTCAATGGCCTCAATCCGCCTCCCCGAAAACCCGATCCCTTCTATCAAAAGCGTGTAAGATGTTTCATTTGGCCGACATCCCTTTTCAACCATTAGCGCAAGCATATCAATGGCATCACTAATTCTATGAGCTTTACACCACCCCAAAAGTAATGTGTTAAAAGTGATGACAGTTGGTTTGAAGCCGCTAGACTCCATATCGACCATCAACGCAAATGCTTCCTCAACCATTCCGTCTCTACAGAGACATGATATAAGTAAATTGTATGTGATCTCATCTGGGTCTATGCCTTTTGTCACCATCTCAGACACCATTTCAAGGGCTCTAGACCTCTCACCACTGTGCCATAGCGCAGTTATCATTGTGTTGTAGGTACACACGTTCGGAGCACATCCGATTTCTTCTAACTTCTTAAACATCTTTAAAGCCTCATTGATGTTTCCCTTCTTGCACAAGGCGGATAGAACTGTGTTGTAGTTGACAATATCAGGCAAACAACCATGTGATATCATCGTATCCATAAACTTAATCGCCGTATCTAACCTCCCCTCTTTGCAAAATGCAGATATCAAAGGGTCATAGCTGTACGTATCAGGCTTCATCCCCTTCTCCTTCATAAACTTCAACAACCGAACAGCATCATCAAGCTTCCCATCACGGCAAAGTGAAGCTATCAATATACTGTATGTTACCACATTAGGCTCGCATCCCCTAGATATCATTTCAGCCACCAATTTCTCCCCTTCATCCCATTCCCCACGATTCAAAAATGCTCTAGCAACATATTGTAAGAAATCACATCAGGCTCACATCCCTCAGACGCTAAGCTACGCATAAGTTCTAGCGCTCTATCAAGAAAACCTTCCCTACACAATCCCCTAATAATCGCATTGTAAGTATACATATCTGGCCGCAAACCCTTATCCAACATCTCTTTCAAAAGCTTCAAAGCTTCATCAATCCCTCCATCAAGAATAGTCGCCTCAATCAAAATCGTATAAGTAATAACCGTAGGCTTACAATTATCCTTCTCCAATTGTTCCAACACCTTCAACCCCAAATCAAGTTTCCCACGACTACAAAGACTCCCAATCATTATATTATAAGTAACAATATCAGGCGAAAATCCCATCTCCCTCATCCTACCTAAAACCTCATTTGCAGCCTCAATACGATTAGCTTTACAAAACCCACTAATCAAAGCATTATAAGCAAAAACATCAGGCTCTCCAAATTTCTCTAAAATCTCCATGACCCTCATGGCCTTATCGAAATTCCTAGAGTTGCAAAATGCTTTGACTAATTTAGTACACAAAATGACATCAGGCTTGTAATTGTAACCCTTGTTGACTAAACAGTCTAGAAAGTAAAGAGACTCATTGTAATTCCCAACCTTGTAAGACCTATGGAAGAGCTTTAGCAGATGGTTGCTGTTGTAATTCTCCTTAGCCTGAATCTGGGTGTTTGGTATTGATGTTGAAGATGTAGTTTGAGATGCTGAGACTCTGAGTTTTGATGGGGTTTTGGATTTGAATGTTTGAACTGAATTATGGCTTGCTGAAACAACAACATAGGTTGAGGAAGGGTTGAGGTGCAGGTGAGGTAGAACAACATCTGTAGAGTGGAGTGCCATCATGACAAGTTGGTTCATTTAAGGTTGGATTTCATCATATGAAAGTGTAAGTTGGACAATGGATTTGCTTTGCAGAAGATGGATAGATGAAGTGGGATTTGGAGGCTAAGAAAATGCTACTTTTTTGTGTCCAGAAAATTTGTGTATGCTCTGTTTGAGATATCATAATATGATAAGGTTAAGGTGACACGTAGGGTCTGTGATAGTGTCCTACAGAAAGTGCACGTCATCTTTTTTTATTTTTGGATCTCAGTTTTCTTATTTTTATAATCATCATATATCAATATTTCCTTTTTATTTTCAAGTTCATTATTATTTCTATAACAATGATTCAAAATTATCATATATCAATTTTCAGTTTTCTTATTTTTAAATCATCATATATCAATTTTCCCTTTTTATTTTCAAGTTCATTATTATTTTGCTAAGAAATTTCGAAACTCATTTAGTACTATGATTACATTTTCATTTTCGAAAATTATCATGATTCAAACAATCTTACAAAATGCATACCGCATGTCTGCAAATAAAACTTCATCATTGGCCTCTCTCTCTCTCCAAAACCCTTCTCTCTCCAAAGCCTCTCAGCCGTATGCGTTTTCGCCGCCTCTCTCCGCTTGATGCGGATGCTATGGGGCTGACGAGGCGGCTGGTTTGCCATCCATAACTTTCACCGTCGTCCTCGTCTCCGGTTGGTTGTAGCTGGATTCGTTGCCGTTCTGCTATCGTCTTCTATCTGGCTGTTCTGCAGTCGTCTCAATCTGTTAGTTGGTCTGTGCTGCTGGCGCTCTATGGTGTTTCAGCCCATGTACTTCTTCGGTGCTCTGCAGCCTGCTGGTGGTGCTGTGGTTGTCGCCGATATGTTTTGATGTTTTGGTGTTTTGCTGGTGGTGGCCTGGTCGTCGCTGCTCAGCCAGGTTTTGGTGGCACAGCTGTCTTCCGTCGTTGCTCCGCCTAGTTTTGTTGGTTTTGGTGGCACTGCTGGTTTTGGCTCAGCCTGGTTTTGCTGCCACTGCTCAGCCTGGTTTTGCTGGTTCCACTTGATCGGCTTGCTGGTGTTGTCGTGCCTTCTTGTTGGTTGTTTTTCTTCATCGCCGGCTGCTGGTTGTTTCACTTGGCTGTCTCTCTGGTTGCCTGTTGGTCAGGGTTGCAGTCTCTGTTGTGGCTTCGGGGACGGCGTTCGTTCGGTTGCTAGTTGTCGGCTGCGTTGAGTTGGCGCATTTTCGCGGCTGGCTCGATTCGGTCTGTCGGTGGTGTCCAACCTGCGTCCGCGTTCCGTGTCACCTTCTTTGCCACGTGGTTCATCGTTCTCTGTCACCTTCGAGAATATCTTCTTTGCCACGTGGTTCAGCAGTGGTCTTCCACGTGCAGCAATGTCGGTTTCGCACGTGGTCTTCCCATTTTGCACGTCTCCATGTTTGGTTCACTGATTCCCTGGACCATTTGGTTTCCCTGACCTGGACCGGTTGGTTTCGTTAGAACCAGTTAAAATTAGTCACTGATTCCACAACAGTTATCAGTTATTATCACAGCATTCTCGGAAGCTGATCATCACAGATATACTTTAGTTTTCGGTTCATTTTTCACACATTGTTGTACGTACCGAGGCAAAGTACTCGGTTTAGTTCTTAGTTTATCTTTTCAATTTGTTTGGACTAGACTGAGTCAGACTGACTTCTGTTAGCCTTTTAATCTCGAGTTGTACGTCTGGCCTTTGGTCTTCAATAAAAAAAATAAAAAATAAAATAAAATAAAACTTCATCATTCAAAGACATCACATACATTGAAACATCATTTAAAGATATCATTTAAGCCTCTCTAGATATTTGCTATTAACTCCACATCCTTGTGTATTCTAATTCTATAAGATACTATCAAACTATTCAAGAAAACATATGTCAGGTTCTTTGACATAAGTCAAGTCAGATATCAATGAAATTTATAGTTGAATATTGCAATAAAAATTGTATTTCAAGTCGTTCTTTTCATTAATTCAATATACTTCAAAACAAAAAAAGAGCTAAAATGTAAAGGTGCAACTCGACTAACTTACCTACCCTACACTTTGAAATAAGGTGTGTCCTCACGACGCGATCTAAATGTCTAGCAAAATGATAGAAGACAGACAGTAAAATAAAGGGTCAATTGCGAAACCACTATTATAATACATTGTTTTACAAAAAATCACCATTGTAACAACTAATTACAAAATGCATCTATTATAATAGTTCTGTTGTCAAAAAACCACATGTAGCTTTGATATTCTGTGTAAGACAAAATAAAGTACAAATAATTTTAATGCTTGTCAGAATGTTTCGCATACAATCTCTATTTCTCGTCTTTTCCACTATGTAGATGTTGGTTTCGTGCTTCACGTTGACTTGAGCGACAAGCATACGTTTCTTATTTGTTGCGTTGACGAGGGTCGCGTTGACTTGATCTTGTTTTGGTGTTAAGGACTTCTTTGCGTAGCTTTGGCAGGCGGTATGTTTTGTATACTTGTTAACTATGCGTGCTGAGATGCTTTGACTTTGGCAGGCAGTGCGTTGTGTGCACTTGTTGACTGCGCGAGTTGAGATATTTCCATTAGCAGGCAGTGCGTCGCGTGCACTTGTTGACTGCGTAAGCTCATATGCTTTGCTTTGGCAGGTGGTGTGTTGTGTGTACTTGTTGCTTGCGTAAGCTTGTAGTTTCTTTGCTTTAGAAACGGGCGATATGTGCACTTGTTGACTGCGTAAGCTTGGAGTTGTTTTGCTTTGCAGGTAGTGCGTTGTGTGCATAGGTTGATTGCATAAGCTTCTTGTTTGTTGTGTTGGGGAGGGTCGCGTTGACTTGATCTCGCTTCTGGGTTGAAGATTCTCTTAATAGCTTTGGCAGGTTTGTATGTTTTCGTACTTGCCGTTCCCGTGGACCTAGGGTTTCCTCAAATAGCTTTTCTTTATAAAAAGTCTCAGTTTTTTTCAAATTAATGAGAAACTCTCTATTTATAGAGAAAAATCCATGTTGGGTTAGACTCTGTTTGTGGGCTTAGTTTGCGGCCAGTGGGCCAACAACCCGTTTACTTTAATAGACTGCTCCAAAAAAATTAAATTTAATTAAAATTTAATATTAATTCGAAATCATTTTTTCGTTTACTTTTTCAGCAGTTTAATAAAATTTAAGTGCCTACACCACCATTGTCACCGTTCCGTTAAAATAACGTTAAAAGCTTGTTCGTGTGGTTATTAAATATTATTTTATTAATTAAGGTAATTGCAGAAAACTACCATTATATCTCAATTTTGTAAAAAAACAACCATTATAATCTCAATTTTTCAAAGAACCACCATTTTAGTAACTAATTGTGAAATGACTATTGAAAGTCATGTCCGTGCTAGATTAGAGACTCCAATGATAATAATTTTTTAATTAAATGTCTACTAGCTACACGATTCTTCAATTTAATATTGATGGATGTCAATGAAGAAATAATGCTAAAAATAAAATTCATGTTCGAGAGCTTATTATCATTGTGTAATGGCTATCGGCTACCTAGTTCACAAACAAGTAAGATTTTCTCCGTCTTATCCTTATGAACTATTATTTACTATGTTGCTGCTTTTAAACTCTAATTGTTGTACTGTATTGATTTTTTTAAGGTTAAGAGTTATGCTAAAGATACAAACTTTAACCACATCTGTGACCGCAAATATACTTTTGTCAAGTTTCATGTCTAGCGTGGATCAAATATTAGTGAACCTCAATTTTTTTAGCAAGAGGTATTCTGCATTGCTCATCAAACTTAGCCACAATTGTAGCATCAACAATATTCTCTATTTGTTATTTATATATTCAGTTGATGGGTTTAATAATGAAACTATTATAATATAGTCATTTTGTAATTAATTGTTAAAATGGTGGTTTTTTGTAAAGCTGGATATTATAATAGTGGTTTTCTGTAACTCTTAGTATTAAAATTATTTATCCACGCGAATTTTTAACAGAGTTATGACAATGGTGGTTTTTTTGATAACGAAGCAATTATGATAGAATATTTCGTAATAAATTGTTACAATGGTGATTTTCTGCAAAACAGTGTGTTATAATAGTGGTTTTGTGTAATTGTCCCTAAAATAAACCTAAAACATGACATAGGAAATATATATAAAAATCCACAAATACAGTCCATCATTCTCGTTGATCGCTCGAAGATACTTGTGTAAGCTCACACTCTAGAGGGGTCTCCCTCATGCCATCCAGGGGGCACGAATCCACTCCGCTCATGTTGGTATCATGAGTGGAAGAATGAAGACAACTTTGAATTGAAGGTCCAACTCTACTTGGCTCGCTGATCGTCATCTCGAGCCGGCCTAGGTACTAGCTGATTTGCTAGTATTGGTGATGTAGATGTTGCTAGTTGATCATGTCCTATCTCTAGTGCGATAGGTGGTAAATGGGGCATGTAACGCTTTCGAGTTATATGTCTATGTAATGACCCTTCGCAAGACGGTGATACGCCTCATCTAATGGATTTTGATATTTGTGAGGTAGTCGCACTGCAGAATCCTATGATCTGGATCCTCGGGTTAGTGATGCAGCTCCCTAAGCATATAGGTGATGAGGTCACTATCCTTAATGTGCCCTCACGCTGAACTTTCGATTAGTTACTGAAAGGACATACTTGTAGTCTAACACTGCTCCTGTATCAAATCCGTCTAAGATGGTCAAGTCACTACCATTCGGCTTGTCGTTCCTGTTCTTCCTCATAGTGAACATACCTCCTAACAGCTTTTGAAGGTAAGTCAACGTTCATGATGTGTTTCGCTGTGCTCATCCCAGACTCGTAAAATTTATCTCCAAAGATCCTCCTCCAAGTGCTGGTATGCATGTTCCTATCATCCAAAACATTGTGTTGTGGCTATCCTGACCACCCAAATACCCCACAACTCCTCCATTGGGATTTGATAGTGATGTCCACTGTGGCGATATTTGAACCCCATATGTTCATCAAATTTAAGTGATTCCAAGAACTCAAAGTATCATGCACATTTGATTCACTCGTTATGGTGAGCATGGTGGGCCATCCAAATACCCCACAACTCCTCCATTGCGGTTTTATAGTGATGTCTTGAACCCCATATGTTCATCTAAGTTAAGTGATTTCAAGAACTCGAAGTATCATGGACATCCGATTCACTCGTTATGGTAAGCACGATGAGCCATTCAGAAGCTCTAATCCTCCCTAGGACTCGATCAAAGTCCAAAATCCATCATAAATCCTACATCAGGAATAAAGTTATTTCATGAACTTAGATCTTAACTATTAAGTCGTGTTGCGCTTAGCTAGAACTTCTACCCAGACTAGCTAAGAAAGTCTTCCCCGAAAGTCACTTGATGCGTTAAGGCAACAAGAGAACTTAGAACTTGAATGCAAAGAGAGGTTGAGAGTTTGTGTGAAGAATGATTTGTATTTCTGAGGCGTTTAGGAGCAAATGACTCCTCCACTATTTATACACTTACACCTCATCAATGGACGGTTGGGATCATTTCGATCCAACGGCTACAATTACAAGTCTACATTATTCTAAAGAATAATCCTAGCATATTCTACGAGATATTTACAAGTGAATGACTTCCCCAAGCTTCCACATTCTTCCATTGGTTTCCACAAGCTTCCTTGAGGTTTTAAAGCCTTCCACACTCTTTCGGGAACTTGGATTTGATCTTCCTCCTCTTTGGACTAGTCTACATAGGCTAGCCTTTGGGTTAGTGATGGGTTAAGTCACTTAGTCCAACTCTCTTGTCACGGGCCAACTTAATCTCATTTCCCAAATCCAAAACAAACGGGCCGTGACATCCTTCCCACCTAATCCGTCGACGAACTCTCTGATTTTGTCTTTGATTCTACCCACATCACTACAATATGTTTTATTTATACAGGAGTTCAAAGATATATAAAACAATATCCACAAAATGTACCTAACAAAAGAAATAAATTTATAATATATTTTTATATTTGTATTTTTTTTAAATTACATGATTTCATATTTATTCTAAATATGGTATAGTTATCAAATTAATTTATGGTTATTACATGCTTTAATATTTAATACATGTTTGATTCCTATACCAAATTAACTGTATAGTTTTTTAAATAGGGAAGGAATCTGGCATAAAGTTTCTTATGTGTATAAAATATACATTATTAAAAGCCGTTGATAAAAACATATCAACGGACAAGATTTTTAACCAAATCAATTTTAAAACTTACCAAATATGGAATAAAAAAAATTCGTAATTAATTGCCAGAGGTAAAATAGCAAAGAGGTTTTTTGGCGAATCCCCTGATTCCCTCCAAAATTTAGGTCATTTTGAAATCGTGAACAACCTCTGAAATCAGATGGACAACCTCCGAATCAGACGAAGAAGCTACCAGCAACGGCGTCTGACACATCCGCGTCCCCCGCTCTCGTCTTCCTTCGACTATTTCAAACGCAATCGACACTCTCAACCGCGCTGACCACACTCAACAGTCACACACATGTCTTCGCTCGACATGCAAGTTTCTTAGGGTTTTGTGTGTGTTATGTTAGGGTTTCGTGTAGAGTTCTATGGTTTTCTAGGGTTTTTGACTAAAGTTGTTTTTGTATGGTTCTTTTATTTGTTAAGTGTGGTTCATGAACCATACTGTTATGATTCTTGGACCATACTGTATGGTTATTATATTTGTGATGTGTGGTTCATAAACCATGCTGTTATAATTCTTGAATCATACCGATTATTATATGTTTTATTTATACTATTTCTGTATGGTTCATATAATTGTGATGTATGGTCCATGAATCATGCTCTTATGATTCTAGAACCATACAGATTATTATATGTTTTATTCTTGTGAAATATGGTTCATGAACCAATAATACGACTACTGATATTTCTGATGCATATTTTGTTTGCAGGATGTACTATAGAAACTCAAAGATCTATCAGATAATTATGATAAGGGACAGGGGATACCTGAAATCCTGTTAGAGACTACAGCAGTTAACGATAAGCTAATCAAATAGATGGTATTTCGGTCTAGTTGCCAGACTTCAAAGTTCATTCTAGACACCAGCTCCACTACCCGTAGGACAAAAGAATGCATCGATACAGCGGTAAAGAAATGATGCCTACGCTGGATACGGGACATATATCTATTGTTAAAAGTAATTTTTTGAGATTAATGCATAACTATTACTCGTACCCATCTTGGGCAAATTGTTGTTTTGTTTGAACACAATTGCATAAACTGTATTTTTTGATGCACATTTTTATTGGTTGTTAAAGTTCATTGTATGATTTGGTATAATGTAAAAATGCTTGTATGGTTTGTAAATTATCATTAGCTGGTTCATGAACCATGTTACTAGGATCATAATTATCTTTGGCTGGTTCATGAATCATATTCTAGTAAATTGTCAATATCTGTATGGTCCATCAATTAGCTAACTATGATTCTAGAACCATCCAACATAAATATGCGAACCATATCGACTCTCGAAATTAACTTACTTGATTTATATATGGTCCAAAAAGTTTACTATATGGTTCTTGAACGATCTAGTTCGATATTTTGAACCATATCAAGTTTGTGTCACAATATGATTACACAAATCATCCGCATGGCATGGCAGCTCGCTTGGTAGCACGATGGATTACATAAATCATCATCACATAGATCGTTATTGCTGCTTACGTTTGAAAACATGTCCATAAATAATTCAAAATAGGATTGAATCAAAATTTGATTTTGGGACGCACGTAACTGCTTTAATTAGTTGGAGGATTTTAAGGAGATATTATGTTAACCTGATTTTCAATATATTTATTTTACAGAACTTTACAGATTTGCCCTTTTATTTTATTTTGGTAAGTATTTGATTATGTATTTTAAACCGTCCGATTGAAATCAATCGAAGGTTAGGTTGATTTTATATTTTATACGAAAACTATCACTTGATACATGATCCCTTCCCTTTTAAATATGGTGAAATATGAAACATGTCTTTTGTTACATAGTTTTTATTGGTAGTAAAGTTTTGTGTTTATAGGAACTAGGGATGCACATCCGGATCGGATTAGGTCGTCTGGGTCGACCCGATGACCCGAAAATCTCAAATATATTGGACCGAAGATCGGACCGGACCAAAACTATATGGTCCGGGATAAATCCTGGTCCGGTCCCGGGTCTCACCGAAAAACCCGATTTCTATATTTTCTTTATATTTTAGTTTTAAATTTGAAGTATAATATTAATATTATATAGAGTTAGGATCTAGAAGAACATCGAAATTTTGTAAGACATGGAGACAATATCTCAACTCTTGGATTTGATTAATCTAACGGTTGAGATTTAATCGATTTTAATTAAAATAGGTAGTTGAATTTGTGAAATACACAGGCGGTTGAGATTGATGGTTATCGATATCAACCGTTGGATGAATAGAAATCAACGGTTGATATGATGTTCTTCCGTCCTACAAAAACATAATCGTCTTCTGCGAACATTTCACATATTATATATTATCTACATCTATCCTATATATAAAACGGGAAGAGGTGAATTGACGGTTTCTTTGAAGCCACAATTCACATTCCCAGAATACCCTTCATCAATTTCATATTTACACATTTAATATATCAGCCACAAACTTCTTATAAACTATATTATAAAAATAAAATTACTTGCACATATATATGTCCAAAAACTGCTAGTAAAACTTACAAAGAGAAGCCATATTAGTCTAGTAGAATGAAGTTAGGATTAATAATCATTAGGTTTTGGGTTCGATTCTGAACTTAGTATATATTTTGTTTTATTTAAATATATTTTTTATTTAACTTTATAAATAATTCGTTCCAGACCCAACCAGACCGAATTAATCTGGTCTAGATTCAAAATTTATGACCCGAGGACCGATCCGAAAAAACCGGTTCGATCCGGTCTGGGTGAATTCTCTGCATCCCTAATAGAAACTGATTAAGTTACTGAAAAGTAATTGTAAATTTCAAGTTTGGATTCACAGTTTTTAACTACATTATAAGAATAGTATCCTATATCTCACAAAATTTGTTTCTCTCAAGTGAAAAGAGAATTGGTAATCCCCACTATTTACAAATTCAAACGAATCTTAGCCTACTAGCATAGACAAGAATTTCATGTATTTAATGTTTTAGATAAAAGCAAATTTGTCTTAGCCCAATAGTCAACAAATTTGTATTTAATTTCATGATTTCGATGAAAGTAGACCTTAACCTCCAAACCCTTTACATTCGTCTGTCCGCCCTGAACATAATAATATGAAGAAGACAAGAAACTAGAACATGCTTAAATTTGTCCACGAGAAGATGGGTTTGGAGAATATTTTGAAACACTACTTATTGTTCAACGCTGGCTTCAGTCACCCCACCACATCAGCTATTTATTCCGTTGACCGAGATTGACACCAAACGATGATTCTGTTGACTCCAAACAGCTGAAAATTATTCACAATATCCTAACCCTATGAACCAGTCAACTTTTAAATCACAATATTTTGAGTTATAAAAAAACATAAATTTTCAACTAAAAATGACTTATAAATAACCACTTGCACTTGGAAACAGTGCATCATCCAATGCTTAATACTCATCTACATTTTGTCTACAGCTGTATCCTCATCTCAACCCAAAAACATTAAAATCTGAACCCAAATTTTACAAAGAAAAAATGCTACAAACGATGAAATGGGTAGGTCTAGTTTGAGGAAAATAAATTGAAAGGAAAAAAGTACTAGGAAATTAAATTTTCAATAATAATAATAGGTGAAAATTTTATAAGTATACCATTTTCTTCTTCACCATTGCCCTTTTTCTCATTAAATTTAAATTCAAAATAGCCAAATATATGTAATAATAAAATCACTTTATTATCTATTAATTTTGTAAACCCATTCATTCGAGAAAGATGAAGACCATGAGAACCTTTGTCTGGATCATCAACCAACATGACACTAACTTATTGAGATATTTTTGAAGTTTTAGTTTAAATTAGTTTAAGTAGTTAGAGAGAGGGTTAAGTTTTAGGAAGACAGATAATGTCTCAACTGCTGATTTAATTAATCTAATGATTGAGATCAAGTTATTAATTAATTTATAAATGTATTAGCAAAAAACACGGGGCGATTGGGGATTGGTGATTATCAATATAAAGCGTTGGATGAATAGAAATCAATGATTGAGATGATGTCCTAGGATCCTAAGAAACTATGCATGTCCTCGTTGGACCCTTTCCGTAAGACAGCATAACTATATTAATATTAATTTCAACAACCAAACGAGTCTAAATATTACCAATTCTATCTACAAATCCCAAAAATATTAAAAAATATTAAATAACAAAATCACAGCTAACAAACACAAATTACACACACATCAACACCTGTAAGTTTATCTTAATCAAATCCAAACCATGTCATCATCTCATCCATGTGTTACTGTTATATTACATTAGTTGAGAGGTTTGAAATATACCCATTTGCTTTTACTATAAAGACATTCTCAAACATCTCCAAACTAAGAAACCCACTTACCTTTCCACCTTTTTTTCTCCCTCAAATTTCAAAGGGTCATTTGATTGATCAGAATGGCTGGAGGTTTTGTCGATGCCGGTGGTTCGTCTAAGAGAGCTCATTTATATGAACACAAGACCACTTGGTATTTCATTTTAGCTTGCCTTGTTGCCTCCCTTGGCGGATCCCTCTTCGGTTACGACCTTGGCGTTTCCGGTCAGTTTTGCTCCTTATTTACATTTTAGGTGTTTACATTTTTGCTCATTGTGTTTGGTTGGTCAGTTCAAATTTGCATATAACATTCGCCAGCCACCCTAGTGTGGAGGAGCATCCTTGTTTGTCTGTTTTGATGCACACATTTTGTCACTTAATGCAAGTCAAACTTGCAATTTAATTATGATAAAGAGATAAGAAAATTAATCATATAAAAATGCAGGCAAGTAGACTGAAGAAACTTTCAACAACTTTGTCTATCTCCATTATTGAATTTCAGAGTTGAATCATCCACTAGTATGCAACATTTCCATTTTTCAAATTTGACCACAGACCGAGTGTCTAACTGTTAGACCGCTATTTCATGTGCACGACATTACTACGTATTTTGGATAGGGTTTTTTTGCTAAAAACCACCCTCTCAATACCTAAATTTTAACGAAACCACCCCATCAATTTTTTTTTGAGATAACCATCCATCAATTCCAAAATCATTAAATCTTGATACCACATCGCCAGTTCCGGCGTCTTTTGCCAGAAATTGATCGTTAACTAAGTTGACTATGCTTGAAGTCTAATTTTCAAACTTAAAAAACTAATCTAATAACATCATAACCCAAAAATAAAAGCAACTAAAGATTAATGTTGAGAAATGCTTTGATTTGTTGAGTTTGTAGTGATAGATTAACGTTTATGTTATGAGTTTTTGGATAATTCAAACACAATTGAACATGAATAAAATCATATTAAGGTTAATGGTATTATTGGATAAGTATATTAATGAAAAAATTCGATTTAAAGCATGGTCAACTTGGTCAACGACCAGTTTTTAGGCAAAAGACGCCAGAACCGGCGAAGGGGTGTCACAATTTAACGATATTGGAATTGATGGACGATTGTCTCAAAAAAAATTGAAAGGATGATTTCGTTAAATTAAGCTATTGAGAGGGTGGTTTTTGGCAAAAAACTTTTTTAGATATGTTACTTTTCTACTCATTTTTTAGAATTTATACTCCCTCTGTCCCATAATGTTTGTCCACTTTCCTTTTTGGATGTCTCCTAATGTTTGTCCACTTTCATTCATTCACAACCACATGTTTTGTCTTTCCTCTCAAATTCTTTTAAATTTTTCATTCTCAACCACATATTTTACACTCATTACTACCTTAAATACCGTAAAATATATGCTTTTGGACAAACTTAAGGGGACGAAGAGAGTATAATTTTAGTTTTAATCTCAATCGTTAATGTTAGCGAATAGTGAGTGACCGGAGGTGTTGGTGCAGGTGGAGTAACATCCATGGATGATTTCTTAGAAGAGTTCTTTCCGAAAATCTATAAAAGAAAGCAAAGTCACTTGAATGAAACAGATTACTGCAAATATGATAACCAAGTCCTAACGCTCTTCACGTCTTCACTATACTTTGCTGCGTTGGTAGCCACATTCGGAGCATCCTATGTTACCCGTAATAAGGGACGAAGAGCAAGTATACTCGTCGGAGCAGTCAGTTTCTTCATAGGTGCAGTGCTTAATGCAGCTGCTGTTAACATTGCAATGCTCATTCTTGGTAGAATATTTCTTGGTTTTGGAATTGGATTTGGTAATCAGGTACAAAAACTTGGTGCAAATTTTATTCTTGAATTTTAAGTTACTTTTGATACTTTCAAGATGTGTAAATGAGTCTCATTTTGTTGAAATGCGCAGGCTGTGCCGTTATACTTGTCTGAAATTTCACCGGCGAAAATGAGAGGAGCTGTTAACCAGCTCTTTCAGCTGACAACATGTTTAGGAATCCTCATTGCCAATTTAATCAACTATGGAACGGAACAGATACATCCATGGGGATGGAGGCTGTCTCTTGGGTTGGCAACTGTTCCAGCAACTCTCATGTTTGTTGGTGGACTTTTCCTCCCTGAAACTCCCAACAGTCTTGTAGAACAAGGCAGGTTAGACGAAGGTCGTAAAGTTTTAGAGAAAATAAGAGGAACCGCAAATGTTAACGCTGAATTCGATGATCTAGTGGATGCTAGTCGGGAAGCTCAGGCAGTGAAGAATCCATTTAGAAACCTTTTTAGGAGGAAGAACAGACCGCAGTTGGTGATCGGTGCGCTTGGGATCCCAGCATTCCAACAGTTGACTGGGATGAATTCCATTCTCTTTTATGCTCCCGTCATATTCCAGAGTTTAGGCTTCGGTACAAGTGCTTCTCTGTACTCTTCCGTGATCACCAACGCAGCTTTGGTCGTGGCCGCATTGATCTCTATGGGTTTGGTTGATAGGTTTGGAAGAAGAGCTTTCTTCCTCGAAGCCGGAGCAGAAATGATCCTATGCATGGTACTTTTCCATTGTTGCAACATTTAGTATATAAATGTGTTTCTTTAGGATATAATAATATTGGGACATGTTTTCGTGCAGATTGGTGTCGCAACCATTCTAGCATTGGAGTTTGGAGAAGGCAAGCAAATCCCAAAGGGTCTCAGTGTCCTACTAGTTATCTTTATATTCATCTTCGTCCTGGCTTACGGACGATCATGGGGGCCTTTAGGATGGCTTGTCCCAAGTGAGCTATTTCCATTAGAAACTCGATCAGCTGGACAAAGTGTAGTAGTGTGTGTCAACATGCTCTTTACAGCTCTTATCGCGCAATGCTTCTTAGTGTCGTTGTGTCACTTGCAGTGGGGGATCTTTGTGCTATTTGGGTCTTTAGTTGTGGTAATGAGTTTGTTTATATTCTTTCTATTGCCGGAGACGAAGCAAGTACCGATTGAGGAGATTTACTTGCTTTGGGATAAACACTGGTTTTGGAAGAACATTGTGAAGGAAGATGCAGATGCAGAAAAAGCTGGAACCAAATGAAGCAAACTACTCTTTAAACGACTATAGTTTGTCATATGGGTTTTGTTCAGAAAAAAGTGGAATGATTCAGTGTGATTCAGTGACTTGCATATGAAATTATGAATAACTACAACAACAGCACACTGTTTAGCTTCAACTTTATGGTCTGAATTACAAGAGTTGAAGATAAATAATGTAGGTTTGATCGTATATCAGAATTCTAATGATGGGTTTTTCATCATATGATACTGTGTGTGGACTAAACTAGTTTCTGACTTGTTTGGTATTTACAAGTGTTATTCTGCAAATCCATTATTTCCAGACCTTGATAGCTCCATCTCTGGCGCTAGATATGAGGAGTCTCTGGTTTAATTTGACTGAAGCTAAGGAGGTGACTGAGTCACGATGGCATCCTGCACTGTCCACTGCTGCTGCTGCTAAAACTGCCTTGGGATTATACTTGGTTGTCAGAGGGCGTTTTGGTGTCTCCTGAGTTTAGTCAAGATTAATCATAATTAGTTATACTTGAATAACGATAAGAACACATGGAGAAATCTTCCCAAATGACCTCTCAAGTCTTAACAAACGCATAACAACCTAGCATTATGAGCTTATAGAGCTCCATGCATTAAAAGGATATGAGAAGATACAAATAACCAATATTAAAATGCTACTTGTTTTATCGCGAAAATGTCAGTAATGAAGAGCAGTTCTTAAAATTGGACAAGTTTTCAATAAATAAACTTACCTTCACAACCTGCACTCCAAAAACAGACTTCATTTCATAAATATTATCATCATTTGCTGCACCCTTCAAGCTTGGGCCACAAATGCAGTAACTCTTCTCAGGCCTGAAAATGTAAACAAATGCTTGGTCAAATAAGAAATTTATTGAGATGGATAGTTTAGTTTTAGAAGAGAAATGCGAACCTTGAGTGATCCCAACGACGAATCTTTAGGTCTGTTCCTCCTGTAAGCAAATCCCCTCCTGGTAATGGAAGCATTGAGCGAATACCAGGGAGCGACGAGGGCGGTTCATTTAGCTCATTAACCCTATATTTGTGATTACCATCTGTTCTCAAATCTGGTTCGCTAGATGGTTTAGCCAATGCCCAAGGTACTTCAGCCATCTCAGATTCATTGTCACTGTTTGCCATACTAAATACCTGTGCACAGTACATAAAGCAACCTGCATTAGAATAAGTTGCTGTGAACTTGCATAAAGGAATTTTCAACGGAGGACCGCAGCATATAACAATGAGTTTAACCTTTCGACATTTAACATGAAAACTGTTGATTATATCAGTCATCTTTAACAAATTTCAGATTAAATTGCCGATAGTATAGCTTAC
Source organism: Sedum album (assembly GCA_006409495.1). Classification (NCBI taxonomy): domain Eukaryota; kingdom Viridiplantae; phylum Streptophyta; class Magnoliopsida; order Saxifragales; family Crassulaceae; genus Sedum; species Sedum album. The sequence continues at coordinate 35,974 of QZGG01000986.1, read as the reverse complement.
CTGAGAGCAACTTCCATTTTCTGCATTCCACAGTGAAACCTCATTGCTACCAGCAGCGACATAAATAAGGGGTTTCGCTACAATTGATAAAGAAGATGATGGAGGGGGCACAAAGAGACACATTTTTTCTACTGAACACAAATTAGCATACTGCCAAGAATTCACAGGTACAAGAAACCTCAAATCCCAAAGAGTAAGCATGCCTCTTGAAGAGCCAGAAACAAACCAGCTACCACAAGGACTAATCACCAAAGAAGTTACATATCCTTCCTCGGGAATTGCCTGTAGAGTCCATGTATCCTTTTCTGCTCTGGTATCCCACAGATGAATCCCACAGTTTTGAGTACTATACATAATCGTAGGACTCGCACCGCTCTCAGTTGAGTGGTTTAAGAGGGAAAGAATAGCACCTTCCCCGACATTTTTCTGTTTAGCATCAGCTATGCCGGAATACTTTTCAACAACATTGCCTGCTCCTCTAGATATATAATCAATAGAGAACATATGTAAAACTCCATTAGCAGCCCCAACAACGACCTCTGCAGAACCCCTAAGCAGTGTAGTACAGAGAGCCCGGCTGCCCTCAAGCGGGTAAGTTATTCTAGATCTAAATGATATGTCTTTCTCCAACTTTCTAGCATCCCACAACTTAACAGTAGAATCATCGGATGCACTGACAAAAAAGTTCTGATCAGTTGAGATGGCAATGTCGTTGACAGCTGAACGATGCTCTTGGAGATGTGCAACCAACAGGCCGCGGGGCTTCCATCCTGAATCTATAACTGGTGATGCTCGTGCAACTAATCCTGTGGAATCATCAGCAGGAGACACATCTTCCCCATTGACAAAGCTCCCTTTCGAAGAACTGGAAATTTCCATATCATGGAACTGACTAGTAATTGGTGATCGGTCATTCTCTTTCCCATCCAACTCCTGGACCACCCTGTGGAATTGTTTAGAGCCGTTGCTAATGCTAAAAGAACCCGAAACAAGTTTTGGTGCAGAAACTGAATTAACCAAGTTAAATGATTCGTGTACCGAGCCCATCCATGGCGAGTACGATGAACTTGTTGCTAAAAGGTTCACCTGAGATGCCGAATCTGATGTTTCAGGGGCACTCCCTACTGCTAATCTGTCCAAACTGAAAGAGTATATGGGAATGCCTTCTGGCGATTTATCATGAATAAGGCTATTCGTAGCACCAGTTTGAGGAGAAAAAAAGCCAGACCTGCAGTTTGTCAGAAGGTCCATGCGGCTCTACCATGTCTATGGTTTTCTGTCTGTTGTTTTTTGCCGATATCCACTTGTCATCACCACTCAGAATGTTATTGCGCTCACTAAGATTCGTCACTTGACTGCAATCAACCATTCCGTTATGAAGGGGTTTCTGGGTTTTCTCTGTCCAATTCTTCATAGGTCTTTTATCACCAACATTAAAAGGCATTCCTGGACTGTGATCTTCTTTTGACGGATTGTGCCAGTTTCTTTTCTCCCTCTCAAGCACGTCTGAGCTCGAATTTTTCTCAAGAAGTTGATAAAATGCCTGCCTAGAGAATGGTAGTTTTAGACTTGAAGTGATATCCTTCTCAGATGCCAGCGATGAAGGTTGCCTTCGAAGGATAGTGCTTATAACTGGGGAAAGATACACGAGGGAATCTACAGCACCCAAATTATCGCTGACAGCTGCAATGAAAGTGACAGCTGACCTCCTAACACAATGGCTGGGATATCGCAATAGCAGGAAAGAATGATGTATCAACTCAAGTAACATCCTTCTCCGTAAGAATCTGCTCTTACACAGAATAGACAAGCAGTCCAGCACGTTAACAATGACTGCTTCTGTAGAATCACTCAAAGCTTGTTCCATATAAGGTAGAAGATATTTCTCTACACTTCTCTGACCAACAAAGAAACAGACATAAACTATCTGCTCATAAAAAACTGCCCTGAGAGTATCATCATGATCATTAAGGAAAGCAGGGAGGATGGGCAACAAAAAATCGTTACTCTGTCTCTGCCCAAAGAAGCAACACAAGTTCCCAATGTCCTGAAGCAAAGCCCTCCTAATATTTGGTGTCTGCTTCGGGCCCATTACCAGTTCATGAACAATGTCGGCAATAGACTTCCTCAGTTGTGCAAGTTGAGCATCTCCATTCATTTTCTGTGTTTGTCCAAGTTTCTCAGTATCAGATGCAATCGACGGTTTCCGTGCTACACCAAGTTCTTCAATGGCCCCTACTTTACTCGAATTCACCGAGTGGCTAAAAATCCATAAGCTGTCAACGCAAGCTTTGATATATTCGCATAACATATTCGTACACTTTCTTCAGGATCATCAGTGAGCTTGGAAAGCATTGGAAGTATATACTCGGGAAAGATCTTTGCATCACTAGGAGGAAAGTCACGAACTAATGGCAATACGTCACACAAAGTCTCTAAAGCAGCACATCGTACGATGGCTGCTTTATCTGACAGCAGAGCTATAATATATGGAAGCACGTGCTGCAAACGATCTTCATCGTCAATGTACATTGATGAGGCTTTTAGTAGAAGCACAGCCCCTCTTCTTAAATGGGACAACTTGACATTGCGTATGCACGAACAAAGGAGGGAGGCAATTAAAACCATACCTTCACACCTGACACTGTTTTGAGGCAAAGGTTTGAGGGGCATGCCAAAGCTATCCGACATGCTCTCATACTCAGACATCAACAATTCCAATCGTTTTAGAGAGCCCTGCACATGTGGATGCTCGTTTGTTGTTTTTATTGAAGCTATTGGAGGTGGCTTTCCAGAGGATTTTACTGCATAGTATTTGGGATCTTGAAAAGATGAAAATTTAGGAGGCTCTTGTACAGATGATTCTGAGCCACTTGAGTTGTTTTGCTTGACCTCCCTAAGTAAATCATTGATATCCCCAAGAAGTTGAAACTGATAGTGTAGTAAGCCATTCCCATCTCTATTCCCAGATTCTTTATCCAAACATGATCCATGCTTCTTGTTTATTGTTGTCAAACCTGTCACACTAGCAAGACTTTCATTTATGCCTGCAACAGCAGGGATAGTCTTGTCATTCATCATTTGCTTGACTATCTCCTGGAAAGCACTCTGGCAGACAGCAACCTAAAGCAAAGCAACAGCATATGAGTCTGGATAAGCAACATACGAAAAAAGTAAGTAATAGAGAAATATACTGATTTTACCCTAGTGTCTGTATCAAGAGGGTTCAAGCAGGAGTAGAAATTATGAAGAAAGGGGGAAAAGTATCTGGGAAAGACGACACTGGCATAATTCTGCAGATAGCTATCAGCAGAGAGCCGGAGCACTGGGTCCAACTGAATCATATGCAAAATCATCTGTCGAACTCCAGCATCTGGAATCTATTAGTTAAGATGCAAATGTATTAGCTCGCGAAATGTAGTCCTAGCTGGATATAAATTTTGGTCCAAGAAAGGAAATAGCATAAAGTTTTAACAAAAGTAGATACCTTATCAAGTACTTGGCTAGGATCAAACTGGCCTCTTCGATACGCCAGTAGCTGAGACAACTCAAAAAGTGGCTGACCTTCAAGGAAAAGCTCCGCAATTACGCACCTATTGCATTAGACAGCATTAGAATAGAACCAATAGTAACAGAAGTCTTAAAAAGATCAATTTTGAGGAAAATATGCCTATAGAAAACAAATCTTATATTAGCTAGTGGCTGTCAATCTGGGTAACCATTTTTCTACAACAGTATGTCCATCAACAATCAATTTAGAATTAAAATAAGAATTGACTTATCGGGTAACTAACACAGTAGTGTTCCAATGTTTTCATAAGAAACACCCAAGGTCATTACGTTAAAAAATATTCATACCCTGCCGAAAAGATGTCCATAGATGATTTCAAGGGTGCATCCCGGATTGCTACGGACTCCCCTCCATGATCAAAAAATCTCTGAAATATCAAATGATTATTGAATACCTTTTTCCATGCCAACAGTTGACGGACTATTTTTCGGTCTACACAAATTAGCTTTATAAATGAAATACAGGGAGAACTAAAACAAAATAAACAAGAAACACCATCTAAGCAAAGGCATGTGATACTGAAGCTTTGGTTTGGAATATAATACCATGTAAATTTGTTCATATTCTCAATGTGTGTGAGTAATTCTCAAAAACAATGGTATTAATACAGACAAACAGGAATACACATAAACTTATAATCTACACAGCCTTCACATTCAAATAGCAAATTTAAAATGAAAAATGGATGCATTTGAAATAATTGGTTTCTATGTTGAGGGAAACTGCATGGAACTACTACATAAAAACTTAAGTTTGTATACGAATACTGTGTGTACCTCAGGTGCCAGATAACAACGCCGTCTTCCTCCAGTATCAAAGAAATATGAGAAATCTGAGGGGTCGTCATAAGGTATATATGTAGGTTTGAAAGATGCAAAGTCGGCAAGATACAACCAATTCCAAGAAGTAATCAGCACATTCTCACACTTGATATCACCTGAATGCAAAAAACAATAACGTTGTTTTACAACAACATCATATAGATGGATCACTTTGTTTGAGCCTCAAACATACCATGACAAACCCCATTCTCGTGGCTTTGTTTGACAGCAAATAGAAGCTGGACATGAAAACACACAACTATTCAGACTTAAAGTACTCATTAGCATAAAATTAACTTGACAATAAGGAATGCTAGCAACCTGAAACATCAACCACTTCTTCTCAATCAAACTGAGGAATGGTGGAGTACTAAGTCGGTCATGTAAATTTTGAAAGAAGTGCTGCCTGAGGAGATACGCGGCTTTATCAGTTTCGATCCAGAACTGCAAAATTGAATACATAAATCATTATAAATCCTTATCAGCATTAGATTGCTAAAACACCTCAACGGAAAAAATAACCATAGAATTGGACAATCCAGTGACTGAAGTTATAGATGCATTGAAAATATAGTAAAAAATAACCTGAAAGGGCCAGACATGTGGATGATCAAGAGCACGAAAAGCATGACGAATGTGACGCAAACGACGCTCATATTCAGTTAAATCAATAGAATCACCGCGCTTGAAATAGACTTTAACGAGTACGAGACCTTCGTCGTGCTTACACTTGATGGATTTGAAGAAACGGCCGCGACCTAATACCTCGGAGAGGACTAAATTGTATGAAGAAGGTAAGTCGTGAAGGTAATATTCCGAAGCGGAGGATTGAGTTGTCCGCGCGATCTTGTTGCCCATTCCGATAACTTCTTCTTCTTCTTCTCAATTATTAGCTTTCTGGTGGGTTGAGAGTCGAGAATGTCACCGGGTTGCATAGTTTCGCGTCTTCTTTTCGATTTTCGCTTTGGTTTTTTTGTTCTTTATAAATTGGGCAATTTTCTGAATATTATGATTTAATTGGTTGATATGTTATTTTAGGTCTATTTTAGGGTTAATTGCAGTAAACCACCATTATAATATGGTGTTTTGCAGTAAACCACCGTTATAAATTTTTTTTGCAAAACGAGTATATTATAACATCACCGTTAATAGAAAACCACCAATTTTACTGTTCCGTTAAAAATCGTCGTTAAATCGAATTTTTTATTATTAATTTAATCTAATTATAGGGTTAATTGCAGTAAACCACCATTATAATATGGTGTTTTGCAGTAAACCACCATTATAATTTTTTTTTCGCAAAACGAGTATATTATAACATCGCCGTTAACAGAAAACCACTAATTTTACTGTTCCGTTAAAAATCGTGTAAAGATTAAAGAATTTGCATAAAAGTAAGAGACCAAAAAAAATTTAAACTATTGTGTAAAGATTAAAGTAATAAAAAGAGAAATGGTGGTGAAGGGATTCGAACACTTCACCCAATCCAAATAACATTTCAATGGACTATCAGAAGTAAGGTTTAAGAAGGACGAATAAATAAATGTGAGACAGTGAGATATGATCTCAACCGTTGAATACTAATAATCCAACAGATGAGATTTGATTCAAAAAAATAACCATCAATCTCAACCGCTATGGTTTTTTGCAAATTCAACCGCTAATTATATAAAAACCAACTTTAATCTCAACCGCAAATGGATAAGTGGTTTTACGTGAAAATGAAGGATTCTCGCATTCAATGTTTTCTACAAACCATTCTAATGCCAATGTAGGTATGGATTATGAATAACGTCGTGGTCGGGCCATTTTATATTATTCAACCATGTTTAAATTATCTTGATCAAAAAAATTATTGGGCCTTAGTTTTGATGATTGACAAACACTAAGGACTAATATTGTGTTGAGATTTATTGTGATATGCAGAAAGCAATTAAAGAAAGCTCACTTGCCAAAGAATGAACTAATCCAAGATTTAATCAAAGAAATAAAAGAACAAGATAATTTGGTGGTTTTATGTTAACGGCGATGTTATAATATACTCGTTTTGCAAAAAAAAAAATTATAATGGTGGTTTACTGCAAAACACCATATTATAATGGTGGTTTACTGCAATTAACCCTAAAATTAGATTAAATTAATAATAAAAAATTCGATTTAACGACGATTTTTAACGGAACAGTAAAATTGGTGGTTTTCTGTTAACGGCGATGTTATAATATACTCGTTTTGCAAAAAAAAAATTATAATGGTGGTTTACTGCAAAACACCATTATCATTACTGTTCTACTGTTACGACCTACTATTTTGACCCGTCGAGACAATTATTTACACAACAAAGTATTGCAGTCTACTTGCACTAGTAATATGAAAGTTTGCTCCTTTTTCATCGATGAGGGTGTCAATGTTACTTTTTTCAGATGTGCGTTGAGAATTATGTTGAGTAAACTTCAGATTCCGCTTCTCTTAGCACAGTATGTGGGGGCATGCCAATCGAATGCGTCGTGGAATAAGATTTGAAGTTAGTGACTAGTATTCATCTATTATCGATTTTGGATTCGGGGACAGATCTCTTCTATCCAGGAGAGATTGATGCGGCCCAATTAAGTAAGCTTTGGACCATTTGATTTATTTAGTATTAGTTTTTGTTTAAGGGTTTTTTGTTGTTTCTTATAAAACTTATTTTCATTGTTTTGTCAGACAGCCTTTTGATATTGAATAAACAGAATTAGGATTTTCCGTTTTATGTTAAGTTTTCAGTATTTTCATTGAAATCACCGAATCTTGCATATCAATTTCTCGGTATTCTGCGGAATCAACGAGTTATTGATTTATCTATCCCGTCAATTACTCGGTATTCTACGAAATCAACAAGTTGTTGACACTTATCATTCTTGTTTGTCCACACACCCTGCATCAGAACCATATAGAGAAAAAAATATTACAACAAGATATCTATTCACATCCTCCTACGTGCGACAATACACCTCAACAATTACAGTGTTACAACTCCCACCAATTTAATAGCCTTTCTCTCTCTCTAGCCTTCCCCGCTCGCACTCTCTCTCCAGCCTTCCCCGTTCGCCTCTTCCTTCCACCAATCTTCTCCGCGTTGTTCGTCCGGATGCGTCGTGGACGTGCCAGAGTAGGTTTGGTGGTGGCAAGGTTGTTTTGTGGGACGGTTGTGTGATGCTGTTGTTGCGGCGGTGGCTGAGGGTGGAGGTGGTCGGCTGGTTGTGCACACAGGTCCGGCGGGTGGCTGGTTCACCAGGGGTTATTCTTTCACCGCCACCCTCTTACCTGATGTGTTGTCGTTTGTAGTGTTTTTGATCCTCCGTTTTCTGGCTCCAATGACGTTGCCGGCCGGTTCACGCACCTCCTCTTTCACCGCCGGCACCGTCATGTGGTGGTCCTCTGTTGCTGTCAGCTGCGGTTGACAGCTGCTTTTGTTGGTCGCTTTTTACCGTTCGGTTGGCTGGTTTCGCTTGGCGGAGTTCTGGCTATGGATTGGTTTCGCTTGTTGACAGGAAGGTGGTTTCAGCTTTGCCGTGGGTCGGTTGGTTTTTTTGCCTGGATAGATGGCTCTCGGTGGTGTTGGCCGACTTCACTGTTGGTTTTGGTTGTTGCTTTGGCCGGCTCTGGCTGGTCTTCCTTGTGTGCCCTGCTCTCGGTTTTTTCGGCAGCGCGTCGTGCTGCTGTCGTGCATCCTTGCTGTTGTTGCAGGCGACGTGTTCGCCTATGGTGTTTCTCTTTGGTCTGCTCAGCCGCCATCTCGGTTTTCATTCTGCTCGGTTTGGTCGCCTACGGTTGCTCCGCCGCACTCAGGTGGTACGCTGTTGGTGTCGCCGTCTGCTTTCCGGTGCGGTCTGTGTCGGCTCTACTTTCGGCTTCCCTCGTGGCTCCACGTGTCCCTTCTCGTGTCTCGTCTCTACACGTCTTGCTCGCTGGCGCCGTCTGGGTTTGCTTGTCTCCTTCTGCTATCACACGTGGTCTGCTCTCGGTGTGTAACGTGGTTTCATTTAGTTTGGATGTGTTACGCGTGTCCAAGCCAATTTTTCATTAGCCATCTCTTGCCACGTCATCTTGTTTGCTCCTCCACGTGTCCTGCCTTTTCTGGTTCAATTTACGTGCTTCTCTGGGACGCCGGTGTTCTCCAATGCCTACTATAAATTTTCATGCTGATATATTTTAATTACCATTGCCTTCTTGGAGCTTCGGTATTTCAGTTTGTTCGTTCAACTGGTGCTCACGGACTCATACTTCTGTCATATTTGTTCGTTTATTTTTTAGGTACTGAGGCGAAGTACTTCGTCCACACTACGTTTACTGTAATTTTATTTTGTGTTCGAGATCTCCATTCGCTAGTCGATTGGAATTAAGTCCTCTCTTATGCACCTGTTGAGTCTTTGTACTCTTTAATCAAAAAAAAACTCCCACCAATTTAATTTAAAAATTAGGTGACAGTCTTGGACTTTTCACCAGGGGATTAGTAATAGTGATGAGTCAATCGATGTTGAACGTCTCAAGACTAGAGTGTTTGATTAAGAGAAATTAGAGGTGGCAGAGGTGATTAAGATGTCAATGAGTCGAATGTCTTTGTTAGTGAAGGGATCGTCCCAATCCGAAACGTAATCGCCGGAACGACATTTTCTTTGATTGATTCGCTTCTGAATTTTTTTGATGGGTGGGTTTACAATTGAGTACAAGATATTACATATTCATCTAGTACAACTAATACTTTGAACGCACAAGCCATCTAGGCACTACCACCAATGAACTTCAATCATCCATCAATATCAAGCAATCTTAATGAATCCACAGCTTCCACGCACAGGCGGGAAGAATAAACAGCCTTCACGCGCGCAGACGGGAGGAATGAAGCCCCAGCAAAATCTGAGGAAAAGTGGTGAGGCCAGGGTTCAGGTTCGAACCCTGGCCCTGAGGATTCGCTTCTGAATTTTGACTCTACACAAATTAAAATTGTAAATTTCAAATGCGGTGATTCCTGGTCTAATTTAGGCATAGACACCCAGCCTTACTCGAAGCCCGAAGATCTAAAGCCTAGCCCGGCCCATTCGTAGGCCTAGATCAAGCCCAGCCCGATGGTTCATTGATAAGGCTTGGACTCAGCATATTTCACTTCGGCCCGGCCCGAAGGCCCGATACTGTGTAGCCCGTTCACAATTAGCATAGCCTAATGTCTAAAACCCTACTATATATTATGCATTCATCCATCCTAATCAACTCCGATTTGATTCATCATCATTTTTTTCTTCTTCGCCTCCAATTCCTTAGTATTTGATACACAATTTAAACTTTTTCTCAAATACGTTATTTTTTACTACTTGCCTTGATTATCAACTTGTATGTTTATTTGTTTTTACTTTTCTTAGCCTTGAATTTTTTGATGTTATTTTTTCGATCTACCCATTGTTTTTGTGTAAAACAAATGTTTATATCTTTGTTTTACATATGTTAACGGTGTAGATTGCAATTAACTTTTTATTTTTGAAATTTTTATTTAAACAATTTTTTATTCTATACTTGTTAACTGTATATTTTTTGAAATCTTTCCCTTAAGAAATTAATTTTATGTTTAATATGTCAATTTAATTGTATAAATAAAACTTAGATTTTTCTAAAATTAATATAACTAAAAGTAAATTAAAAAAATTTAGTGTTACCTCTTTTGGACAAGAAACCTTAAATTTAACAGGCCGCGGGCTTAGCCTTAGGCTTCAATATTTATCATGGGCCTGCCCGGCTCAGCCCGAAATAATAGACTAGGCCTGCATTTAGATGATAAGGCTGGGCTGGGCTTGAAGTTTTATAGGCTGGGCCGGCCCGGTCCATGATAATGCCTAGTCTAATTAGACACTAATAAAACTTCATTTTTGTTTCTAATTTACCCTTCTGATAATACTTTTATTATTTTATTCGTTAATTAAGTATTAATTTTTTATTTTTACATAAATCTTGTCCCTTAAATATTACAAATTAATGGTTGAAATTTTCTTATATTTTATATGAAAAGATTATTTTTACCTTATCTTTACTCTTATAAATTGATATTTAAATATATTTAACAGGTTCACTCATATTTTGCAGGTCGGGCTATGGACTAGGTTTGTGTGCCGAATCTTATGCCTAAAACCAAAGCTCAAATTCGTCGATTTATTTATAGGGTTGGGTTTTGTCAGGCTTCAGATAGGGCAAATCAGACTGAAAATAGACGAACTTCGGGCTACTTTATAGATTTTTTCGGTCTTGGACCGTTTTGTATTATTTGGACGCAAATATTTAAAATAATATACATGGATAATATGTTTATGTAAGACGGTACAATATTATCATAATTTTTTATTCTTTAAATCTGACGGTTGTGATTAATTTGAAATATAATTAAATTTATAAATTTATTTACACAAATGCAGGGATGGTTGAGTTAGGCGATTACAAATGTACACCGTCTGATTGACGAAAATCAACGATCATAATCGCGTCTCACTGTATTACATAGATAATATTGTCTCACATGAATTTCTTGCTATACATAAATATATCACTCACTATAAAACCAAAGTGTCGTTGAGGACCGTCTAATAAAACTAATTTGGCCCACTAAGGGGATTCAGATCACATGCAGCAAAAGCTATTTGCTGCGAGACAAAACTACGTAGTTTTGTTAAATGGTTCATTCAATATTACCTAGGGTTTTAGTAAATATCATCAAAACTATGTCGTTTTGGTACTCGCAGCAAATTACTGTGCAACACCGGATCCGAAACAACCACGCATTTTGAGAATATCAGAAGGCTGAGGTAGTGCCCCTGAGAAGTGTGAGGTTGATACCAGAATCGTAACTAAATTTTGAATTTAAAATGATGGTCCTTGGAAGATCGATGATTATTACTAACTTAGTTCAGGGGAAACATAACTCAATTTCGGGGAAATCCTAATGGCTTCACAATACTTCAGGAGGCAAACAACAATCGAAGATCGGAATTTGTAATCTGTAATCAGAAGTAATGAAGACTAGTACTCGCTGCACAGTCTAACCTGTGCAGTTTTGGGATTTTAAACTTTCGTACTCATATAATTTGAACATGAAAGAAAATTTGACAATATGATCCTGAATATAATCACTATCTCTAAAATTTGTAATTGACGACTAATGCGACCATGGAGTTTGCATGATCAAAATTTGGATTGTCAAATCAGATCTTATTGTAGTTTTGTCGATCCATTTCTTCTTCTATTTTGAATCTGAAAAAGAAAACAATTGAACTCATCATTTTAAAAACTCCTACTGCATAAACACGACAATTTGTAAGAATCTTTTTAAAAAATACAACTGAATTTTAGTTCAATGTTTTGGTTTCACCAAAATCCTAGTAGTTACTGCACAGTTAAACTTGTGCCTTTGTTGTTGAATCGATAAAACAAACCCTAAACACAGAGATGAAATCATCTACGCTATTATAAATATTAAAAACGTAAACAATCCTAGTACTTACTGCACAGTCAAGCAGCAGAACTTCAAAAGGCAACACCCAAATATATACACAGACTCATTTCTAAAAAGCAATTTCTCCATTTATTTCCATATCATAAACAGCAGAAAACTCAACCGAATCAACCAAAAACCTAAAAATCAAATATAGAAACTCACCAGAATAATTTCAAAACAAAAAATGAACGCAACCAGAAATCAACATTTAAGCGACAACAACACAAATTCATATTCCGATTGAGAGAATGAGAAAAAATGGAATTTCAAAATGGACGTCGATGATCGCATCACATACCATCTCATTCCGAAGTAATAGATCGGATTGAAACAATCGAAAACTGCTACTTAAAATTCGATTAAACCGCCGACATTTTCGTAAGCGCCGTTTCAGTCCCTAAAATCTCGGTAACTGTTAAACACAGCTCCGAGATTCTTAATAGGAAGATATGAGAATTTGGCATTGAAGCGTTGCGTCCAACAAAGCTACGGTAGAGAAAGCGTGGAGATTTACCCAATCCAAAGTATTTATTTCATTGTTTCCATTACTATTTTAGTTGTGATGTTGTTGGATGGATTTGGTTCCGGTACAATTCAATTTTTTTGATTGATATTTAATGATTTATTGAAAGTGCATTAATATATTTTAATAAAAAATGCATTACAATATTTAAAAAAGTGCATTACAATCATATTTAAATTTTGATGCATTTTTGAAATCATAGTGATGCACTTTTTACTATAATTATAAAAAAATGATGCACTTTTTAAGTATTTAGTGATGCACTTTTTATGTTCACTAATTTAAAAAAAATTATATAAACTAATTTTTTATGCAATTTAAAATAATCCATTTAGAAACTATATTGATCTAAAATGACTAGTGTTTCCTTTTATTACTAAAAATGATTAATGTTTAATTAATGAGGTCATCAATCCAAACCATTTAATTCTTAGATCTTAAGCCTCACATTAGTTCTAAGTTTTCATTTTAAAATAGGTTCTCATTTGAACCCTTCCCGTTGTTGGATATCTATCATATATATAAAACACAAAGGTGGTTATTGACGATTACCATTGAAGCCTCAAATTCTTTCCAATTTTGCCCTTTATTTTTCCAAAAATTACATTATTTCATTTCATTTATTTGATTTATAAAACTATGAATATATAAGATACTGTGTTTGTAATTAACATGCACAAAATTGTGCACTCAATAACTAGTGTCAAGTTAAACTCATAGCTACGACTTAACATAGGGGTTGACATATGGCCCTAGGGTCAAGAAAGCCCGAATTGGCCCGATCAGCCCGATAGGCCCGAACCCGACCCGAGCCCGAGTTGCAGCCCGAAACGACCCTAGCCCGAGTACAATAGGGTAGGGCTAGGGTCTTATATTTTGAGCCCGGCCCGATTATTCGGCCCGACACCTTAAATTGATTAATCTAACGCTTGAGATCATAAGTATTTTTAATAAATTTAGTAATGAATTAGCAAATATACGAGGCGGTTGAGGATTGACGATTATCAATATCAATCATTAAATTACTAGAAATCAACGCTTGATATGATGTCTTTTGTCGTAAATTTTTTTGTCATCCTAGTAGAATCTTTTTCTAACTGCATATATACCAGTTTTGTGTTGAGCTTGACATTGTCGAATGATGATGAGAAACTTGTATTTTATAAAAATAAGAAAGCATATTAGTCATTTTGAGCAGCCGAAATCTGTAAAGTTATCCTCTTTATTTACTTGAATGTTTATATTATAATGGTAGAAAATAACAATATGTTGTTATTCATGTTCTATTTTTGGTAAAACGTGTATTTTTTATCATTTTAAGGTGTCTACCTTTAAGAGTTTCTTCTTTTTGTTATAGAAAAAAGTAGGTTTGGAACTTTGAATCCGAAAATCCGAACTTAGCCCGCAAACCCAATTATATATACGAGTTTGGAGCGGGTTGTATAATTTTTTTTGTTTTTCTATTGTACCCAACCCTGAATTATACGTTATTTATAATAAAAAATAGTCTAAACCGCATATCCACGTTATACGATATAAAAATATACTTATAATAGTTTTTTATATACAATTCATACAAATTTCGGTACTAAATTGTTATTTCTTAGTATATGGATTACGTTTATCTATATCTTTATGTCAATCTTTTATTTATTTATTTATTACTCTTTTTAAAATTAGAGTTTTGAAGTAGATTAAGGTTTAATTTAAAAGATATCAAAGAGTTTAATAAGCCAGAAAAAACCCAAACCCAAAAATTTACAAACTCGATATGCGGGTCGGGTTTACATTGAGTTTGATATTAAAATTTACAAACTCGAACCCGAGATTTATATTATGTGGGTCGGGTAGGAGTTGCACTTTGTTTATGATGTACCCGAAAAAGCCTATGTATAGAAAAAGTTACTTCCTTTCACTCGGGACATCTTGTACACAACTTTTATAAAATTTCACTATCTATTTTAATCTGTATGTTTAAATAAGAATCAAAAGAGCAAAATGTCCAAAAATAATTTTAGAAAGTAAAAGATCAATTTTAATATCAAATGTCAAAATTCTGAATCTAGATTTTATCTCATAAACACGCGATAAGGTCTCATATATAGTGTGTTAATCCATTGTTATGTATTGCTATTTTTATTTAAATATGAGTGGATTTGTATTATGTTTTCACATTGGCAAGAAATTTTCTTGGAGTGAATACATACATGTTATTTTGGACAGAATCAATGAATATTAGTAAAATTAATATAAATTTAGTAATTTAGATTTTGTGAGTGAATTATAAATTGCAAAATTACATAATACCTTTATTTTATTTATGGTTAAGAATAGTAAACTTGAGTATTATATATTGGAGGCCGTTTAGTGATTATATTGTAGAATTCAAGAAAATATACATTACATATTAGTCAAAGCGAGTGGAAGAGATGGCGCTTGGAAATTTCAAAGTTATTCTTGTTTCTTTTTTGTTTTTTGGGCTTATTGTCCAAAATTCTGATGCATTTGGAGATTGTTTCGAAACTTGTATGTTTCATTGTGCTGGATTCAACCTCAAAAAGAATTTGGTGTGCGCTGGATACTGCGGAGTGAAATGTGCAATAAGTAAGTACATACAACTAGTAGTTTGATCATCCTTTTTTCTTCACACGCGCTTTAGTAATTAGAAATTTTAAAAGTTAGATTTTAAGTTTTCCTTAGTAACAAACTTAACATTATATTTCTGTATTGTCAACTTAATATTCGTGAACTAATTTTGTATATATTGTTTATGTTTCAGGTAAAGATGAATTTGAGAAAGAGAACTACGTTGATGATTCAGAAGTCAAATATAATCCTGTGTTTAAAAAGAATTAGAAGTTCTATTCAACTTAACAAAAGATTGTTTCATTCATTAGTGTGTTTGATGTGCCGTGCCACATGGAATAATTTTTTTACAATGTTTGTTTTATATAAATAAATATTTTTACATTATTATGGAGAAGAACCATACAATACATGCATTAAAATTTGATACGGCTTGAGTGATAAATAACTTAGAGTATGATTCAAAAATATCATACATTTGTTATATCATAATACAACACAAACAATAAAACCATAGTTAGCAAAGTATATGGCTGGCTAGTTTGAGTAAAAGTTTTCAAGCTGTGTGCCGTCTACCAATCTGGCCAGATGCAGCCATTGCTAGTGCACGAATCACCTTCGCTTTGGGATACTCGTCAAACACACATCAAAGTATACACAATCAATAAAAGTAGTTCCAATTAATGTAGCCTGTTGTTTACTTACTTTCTTAGCAGTTAGAGGGCAGTTGTAACAACAAGTTAGGCTAAATAAAAGTGGGTAAATTCAAAAAATAGGCCAGAATATTAAACAAAAACTTATGTAAAAGTTGCCGGAAAACCAATATGAAATTACAGAATGAGGGAAGTGTATGAGTTATATTGTTTGTGGTTGATAAGTGTCAAAACGGTATAATTTGGGCAACGCGCATATTTTATGTGGTTTGAGATCATGACAAAATGACATGTTTAACACAATGAGTACAATTTAAGAAGGACATGCAAATAAATATAAGATAATGAAACACGATTTTGATTGTTGATTACTAATAATCTAACAGATGAAATTTATTTTTTAAATAAAACCTTCAAACTCAACGCTAGGTTATACAAATCTAACCCTCAATTTATTAAAAATCATCAAAATTAATGACTAATATTAATTATTTTTGTCTCACAAAAATTTAATTCTCTTAAATTTAAGGGTTTTTTTACCGAAAATCACCCGTCCACTAGGAATTTGAACAAAACCAGCTCTTCAACTCTTAAAAAAATCACTATTCAATTCAAATTTTGTTTAATTTAGCCACTCCATCACTGAATTTAACTATTGACTCAGTTGACCCTCATTAATTCATAATTAAATGAACCACTAAAATTTAATTAACCCTATAACTAAATTAATCCCCAAATAAAATTAAACTAAAACATAATTATATGGTTAAATAATCCTAATTTATTATTAAATTTACCCTTAAAATTAAAGTAACCCTAATATGAATTAAATTTACTAAATTAACCCTAAACTAAATTAAATAATCTTAAACTAAATTAATCCTTAAACAATACCAACCAAAATCAAAATTATATATAAAAGTTATTAGTTTGGATTATTTAATTTTATAATTATTGTTTGGGGTTATTTTAGTTTAGAGATTACTTTTGTTCAAGGATAATTTTATTTTAAAAGATAATTGAATAATTGGATAAGATTATTTAGCTATAAATATGGTTTGGGTCAGTTTAGCTAATATGCTAATTTGGTTTTTAGAGTTAATTTAATTTTAAGAATAATTGAGTTTTAATTAGGATCAGTAAACTATATAATTTTGGTTTTGATTAGTTTTATTTAGTGATTAATTTAATATAATGATTGAAATTAAGTTTAAAGGTTAATTAGAGATTATTTATCTATATAATTATGAATAAATGAGGGTTAACTAAGCTGATAGTTAAATTTAACGGAATAGTTAATGAGACAGTGACGGGATAGTTGCACTAAATAATTTGAATTCACGGGTGGTTTTTTTTTTAAAGTTGGAGGAGTGGTTTCGTTCAGATTGACCTATTGAACTGGTGGTTTTCGACAAAAAACCTTAAATTTAATCTTCTAACACAAAATGCAAAGTTATGAACATGCATGTCACATATTTAAATCTGGGTTTTGTCTTCACCATAACTACCGAGACTCCATGATTTTCCTTCGGTAATACAATGATGTTCACATAAATCTGTGTTTGAACATTTTATATTTATTATATGACTTAGTAAATAGTTTGCATAAATATTTATTTTGAAATTGATATAGAACAGAAAGCGTTGTGTTTTTGGGAAAAATTGGATCACCCGAAAAAGGTGCACGTTAGCGTCATTTTAGAAGTTTTCAGGCTTCTAGTGTTAGAATTGAGCCCATAATACGTTGTTTCAGAATTGGTGCTTTTTGGGCTTTTAAGCTCGTTTACTACTTTATTTCAATTTTTTAATGTTTTTTCGAATATTTTTGAATAATTATGGTGCATTTTTAGGGTTTCTTGTTTCCCTATTTAAAGGAAAGTTAGCTACAATTGCGATACAGAAATGGATCACCCAAAGAAGGTGCACGTATCGGTGCATTTTAGCAGTTCGAGCTTCCGGTGTCAGAATTGGGCCCATAATACCTTGTTTCGAAGAGAAAGACGAGCCCGTCATGTAATATGGACCAATTAATGAGTCTTTCAAATTAGTTACAATTCCTTTTTTTCAAAATGTTTTTTTTCTTTTTCTAATCCGTTTAGGTTTTCTTTTTTTATTATTTAAATAAACTTTCGTTGTATTAATTAGATAATTTTTTATTTTTAATAAATATTTTAAGACGTTTCTATAAATCCTGTATGTAATAATACATGCTTATCGTTTTGAATTCAAACTTTGTCAGTCTTTATCTACACGTGTTGCATCACAATGTTTGTAGTTCTACTGATCGTGATAGAACTTGTCTCAACTGTTGTTAAGACAACTTCATAGGAAACACGTTAGTAACTTTTGATAGTCTTTCAAATGAACTGAAAGTACTGAGAAAATGCAATGATAAGGATATTTGGTAAACAACTTTGGGACAACGTGTCCGTATGTGTGGGGGAGTTATCCCAACTCCAACAAGTAGCAATCCACTAGTAACGATCAGAAAATGAAGTACAAACTTGCAAGACTCTCTCTTCAAGCTCTTCTACCACCGACTCGTGTAGATGCGCACTGAGCTACCCTTAGTGTAAAGCTCTCGGTCTATTCTTGTCTAAGCAGCTTTTGTTATCCTGGACGTTGCTTCATCCTCTTCAGTTCTCTTCCGAGCCCCTGGCTTCCTCCCGGATTGCTAAGACAGATATGTGTCAATTGACAGATTTTGTGAAGCGTCAACTTTCAGCAGGTTCTCCGATTTATGTGTCTGAGTACTAACCTGTGCTCCGATCTCCGACGATGTACTATGATCACCCCACCTTGTATTCCTCTCAGATACTTCTATCAAGCGAGAGTGTTGATTTGATTGTAGCGTTAATTCGCCATCTCTTTTCCACTATTTTTTGACGCACCGCCAATCCCTAAAAATCCTCTAACAAATATTTATTTTTTCTATAATTTTTGGATTGCAATTCCGAATCATGGTTGGAGAATATCTGAGTCATATCTCCTCAAGGCTCCAAGATACTCATGTGAATATGGAACTGCCATATCTTCTCGGATATTTGATTCTCCAGGAATATACACTTTCCGAATAATGCCATATGCTGCTCTCTCGCGCATTCAGTTCTTGTTGTAGTATCTTTTGTTGCATATCCTTCTTTCAGTTTTATATCTTAGTTAGCTACTACTTTAATTTTAATCTAACTACTTTAAATATTTACTTTGTTCAAAAACATAGCATACATCAATGGGACTTACAATATGTCTATAAAAGATAATTTTTGATACACTTTCAAAATTAACTCAAAAATTAACCAAATGTGATTAATACATCAAACCCTCATTTTTGTGTCTTGACAAAGAGTTTCAATCCATTATGTATATATTCCTATATATTTTACTCTTTTGTAAAAGATGAAAAAATGTGTAGTGCGTTGGCAAATTATTGAAAAAATTCCTTGGAGCAAAATACCAAACAATACATATTAATTTGGACAGGATCGATGAAAATCCATTGGATTCATATAAGATTAGTTCAAATAAGATTGGTAAATATTAATAAATAGTAAAATTTTCCAAAAATTTAATTTCTATGTTTAAATATAGTCAACTTGATTATTATATATTAGAGCCATTTTGTGATTATATTGAAGAATTCAAAAATAAAACATATTAGTTAAAGCTAGTGGAAGAGATGGCGCATGGAAATTTAAAAGTTATTCTTGTTTGCAGTTTGTTTTTTGGACTTATGGTTCAAAACTTAGATGCATTTGGAGATTGTTTTGAAACTTGTATGTTTCACTGTGCTGGATTTAACATCAAAAAAGATGTGGTGTGTGCTGGCTTTTGCGGAGTGAAATGCGCAATACGTAAGTACATACAATCAGTAATTTGAATCTCTTTTCTTGTTTCCTAATGATTAATAGTTAGAACTATTTTATTGTTACATCGTAATTATCCCTAGGTAACTAATTTAACAAAACAATTATGTATTCTCAACTTAACTTTCATGAACTGATTATGCCTTTTTTTATGTTTCAGAAAAAGATGAAGTTCGGAATAAGATATACACGTATGAGTGCCTAACAGACTGCGAATCCGAAGTCAAGCCTGCACCTTTATTCACAAAACACTAGTGCTTTGTACTCATTACGAAACAAAAAGATTTATGATTTATGTTTGATTTTTATTTTTTGTGTCGCATGGTATATTTATGTATAATGATTGTTTGAGAAAATATCTTGATATTATCCATGTGATTGATCAAAAGAAATAATAATTCTTTGACAAACAGAAGCAATTAATCCTAATATTTAATTTTGATGGCCCGACTGTTGAGGTCAAAGTTGATTTTTAATACATGAGCCAACGAATTGACAAAAAAAATTTGGGCGGTTTATTTTTGATAATTATTTTTTTGAAATCATCGATATGAATTGTGTCTCATGATCATACAAATATTTATATTTTATCCTCAAACTTTTTTCTCCACGTGATAATGGAAAAGTAGTGTACTTTTATGAAAACCTATGGATCTCGAGTTATAATAATTTATAGTACAAACCAAAAATATAGTGTACTTTATTTTACAATAATAAACAACTTTTTTAACTAATCTTAAGCCAATAAATTATTAATGGACAAGACCTCTCTCAAAAAGTTTCCATCCAGACAAACATTTATTTTAAGTCAGCAACTAAATTTATCAACTTTTTATCCATGTGACGATACAATGAGTCAATGAGTAAGGTTTAAAGCAATAGCATAAAGAAATAAATAGATTGTATGATTTATGTTTGGTTTTTATTTTTTGTGTCACATGTATAATGATTGTTTGAGAAAATATCTTTATATTATCTAAGTGATTTATTCAAAAGAAATAATAATTCTTCGTCAAACGGAAGTACGTAATCTTAATATTTAATTTAAATAATCCTATTGCTGAGATCAAAGTTGGATGTTAACAGATGAACTGTTGAATTTGCAATATAAACTTGGGAGGTTGATTTTAGCGAATTAGTTTTTATTGAAATCTCATATATTGGATTATTTATAACCATCGATATGAATTGTGTCTCTTGATTAATCATCTTTGTCACGATATTGCGTATGATTATCCTCTTAATTTACTTGAAATTTTAATTATATGGTGGGCAAAATGTTGTAATTCATGTCCAATATTTGAAATATATATATATATATATATATTTAATTTTGAGATATCAACTTCTAATGGTTTCATTTTTCTTTTATAGAAGAAACTTACTTTATTCATTTGAGATGATTGTACATTATTTTTCATGAGTCTTGACTGCCTCATTTTGATTCAAATACTTAAACGAAAATCAAATACAAAATTGATCAACGAAAAATTATAGACGGTTATAGATTAGTTAAAATGTCAAGCGACAGCGAAATTGAGTGTAAAATTTACCTAATTTTGGGTGTCTTGACAAAGAGTTTCAGTCCATTATGTAATTTATTCCTATATATTTTACTGTTTTGTAAAAGATGAAAGAATGTGTATTGTGTTGGCAAAATTATTGAAAAATTTCCTTGGAGCAAAATACCAAACAATACATATTAATTTGGACAGGATCGATGAATATCAATTGGATTAATATAAGATTAGTTAATAAGATTGGTAAATATTAATAAATAGTAAAATTTTCCAAAAATTTAATTTCTATGTTTAAATATAGTCAACTTGATTATTATATATTAGAGCCATTTTGTGATTATATTGAAGAATTCAAAAATAAAACATATTAGTTAAAGCTAGTGGAAGAGATGGCGCATGGAAATTTAAAAGTTATTCTTGTTTGCATTTTGTTTTTTGGCCTTATGGTTCAAAACTTAAATGCATTTGGAGATTGTTTTGAAACTTGTATGTTTCATTGTGCTGGATTTAACATCAAAAAAGATGTGGTGTGTGCTGGCTTTTGCGGAGTGAAATGCGCAATACGTAAGTACATACAATCGGTAATTTGAATCTCTTTTCTTGTTTCCTGATGCTTAATAGTTAGACCTATTCTATTGTTCGTAATTATCCCTAGGTAACTAATTTAACACATCAATTATGTATTCCCAACTTAACTTTCATAAACTGATTATGTCTTTTTTATGTTTCAGAAAAAGATGAAGTTCAGAATAAGATATACACGGATGAGTGCCTAACAGACTGCGAATCCGAAGTCAAGCCTGCACCTTTACTCACAAAACACTAGTGCTTCGTACTCATTTTTATTTTTTGTGCCGCATGGTATAATTATGTATAATGATTGTTTGAGAAAATATCTTAATATTATCCGTGTGATTGATCAAAAGAAATAATAATTCTTTGTGAAACCGAAGCAGTTAATCTTAATATTTAATTTTGATGATCCGACGGTTGAGTTCAAAGTTGATTTTTAATAAATGAGTCAGCTAATTGGCAGAATAAAATTTAGGTTGTTGGTTTTTGAAAATTAGTTTTGTGAAAGCTCATATATTGGGTTGTTTGTAATCATCGATATGAATTGTGGTTAATGATCATACAAATATTTGTATCTTATCCTCAAAAATCTTCCTCCTCGTGATACTGGAAAAAAAGCGTACTTTTATGAAAACATATGGATCTCGAGTTATGATAATTTATCGTACAAACCAAAAATATAGTGTACTTAATTTTACAATAATAAACAACTTTTTAAACTAATCTTAAGCCATAAATTATGAAACGACAAGACCTCTCTCAAAAAGTTTCCATCCAGACAAATCTCTATTTTTAGTCGACGTCTAAAATTATTAACTCTTTATCCAAGATACTATACAATGAGCAAGGTTTAAAGCAATTGCATAAAGCAATAAATAGATTGTATGGTTTATGTTTGATTTTTTGTGTCTATACTGATTGTTAGAGAAAATATCTTTATATTGTCCAAGTAATTCTTTGTCAAATAGAAGTACGTGATTTTAATATTTAATTTTTATTATCCGACTGTTGAGATCAAAGTTGAATTTTAATAAATGAACTATTGAATTGCAATATAAAACCTGGGAGTTTGATTTTTGAGAATTAGTTTTTATTGAAATCTCATATATTGGATTATTTATAACCATCCATATGAATTGTGTGTCTCCTGATTCATCATCTTTGTCATGTTATTGCGAATGATTATCCTCTTTTTTTAATTGAATTATATGGTTGGCAAAATGTTGCGATTCAAGTTCAGGAGTAGCGGCCTAACTGTTATGGGGTCGGTGGTTCAAACCCTCCTAAGTGCATATTCACCTTGATTATGGGGTTTGTCCATTTCTTGAGCGATGAAATAGTGATATTTTTTTATAAAAAAGTCCAATAGTAGAAATATATATATATATATATATATATATATATATATATATATATATATATATATATGAGGTTGTATCCTGTGGATCCATCCAATTTGGTGGACTCGTGGATCCCCTTTTGCATCCGTTGTTTGCATTTTTTGGATGCATCAGATTGCGCCACGTATGTGCATTTGTCATGTGCACATCACGTGTGCATCACGTGCAAGTCGCGTGCTTCATTAATGCGTTGGCACAATCTGGTGCGTCCAAAAAATGAAATCAATGGGTGCAAGAGGGGATCCACGAGTCGACCAAATTGAGAGAATCCACATGATACATTTCCTATGTATATATAGAGGTTGTATCTTGTGGATCCATCTAATTTGGTGGATTCGTGAATCCCCTCTTGCACTCGTTGATTGCATTTTTTGGACACACCAGATTGTGCCACATAGTTGCATTTCTCATGTGCACTTCACGTGTGCATCACGTGCAAAACATGTGCAACTCACGTGCATCATTAATGCACTGGCACAATCTGGTGCGTCCAAAAAATGCAATCGACGGGTGCAAGAGGGGATCCACGAGTCCACCAAATTGGATGGATCCACATGATACATTTTATATATATATATACGGAAAGTATCATGTGGAACCCCCACCTTTTCATGGATTCATAGATCCCTCTTTGCATTCGTTGATTGCATTTATTGTTTGCATTTTGGACGCACCAGATTGTGCCAGCGCATTAATGAGCATGTGCAACTCACGTGTGCATTTCAAAAATGCAAACACGTGTGCACAATCTGGTGCACACAAAAAATGCAATCAACGGTGATGAAGGGAGATCCATGGATCCATGGAAAGAGGGGGGGTTCCACATGATACTTCCCCTATATATATATAGAGGGCGTCTCTGGTGGGTCTTGTACTGTTTGGTGGGTCTATGAGTCCAGATCTGGACCTTACATCTGATAGATAGAATTGATTGTATTGTGACACGTGTCCTATATGTTTAAATTTAGTTTGGTTAGTATTGAATGGGGGGTTAATGTGTTGAGGGTATTTCTGTCACTTCTCCCCTTCTATCACTTCTCACCTTCTCACCTTCTCATCTTCTCATCTTCTCTCACCTTCTCACCCAATTCATCACTTTGAAACCCATCTCCAGACGCAGCGACGATGGGTGTTTAAATTGACCTAAAAACTCATCTCACCCAATTCACCTTCTCACAAAACCAAGAGGGAGACCGTAGATGATGGAGATGGAGATGAAGATTGGGATTTGGATCTGGATCTGGATCCACTCTGAGTTTGTTGGAGTTGATGAGTTTTAAATTGAGTTAGTGTTGAGTGGAGGGTGAGGTTGAGTTTTGATTAATGGAGGCTCGGAGGGTTTTGGCTCAGATGTTGTCAATGGTATTGGTGGTTTCTACTCTGAATGGTATGACTTTCTTTCCCTTTTTGAATTTGTTGTGATTCTGGGAAGGATTTTTGTGTGTAGATTATGTGAAGAATTCGATATTGGGGGAATTTGAAGTGAGTATATAGTATGATTTTGTGTTAAGCTGTGTATATTGGGTTGACTTTGGGTGTTTATTGATTCTGAATTTGAGAATAGGAGATTTGTATGATTTCTGCTCTGAATTTGACTATGGGGTTTACTGGTCAGTAACATTGGTTGAAAGATTCAGACTTTTGCTTGTTGAATTATGTAAATGAATGTTGTCATCTGAGCTTGGTTGTATTTTGGTGTTGCATTTTAGGTTGCATTTTGGTGTTGCCTTTTAGGTTGCATTTTGGTGTTGCATATCGTTTTGAAGGGTGAGTATGTTAGGTGGATATTTGATGTGAATTCTGTCATTGTGTTTGAAGTTGCATTTTATAGTTGCATTTTATAGTTGCATTTTATAGTTGCATTTTATAGTTGCATTTTATAGTTGCATTTTATAGTTGCATTTTATAGTTGCATTTTATAGTTGCATTTTATAGTTGCATTTTATAGTTGCATTTTATAGTTGCATTTTATAGTTGCATATGGTAAATCCATTTTAAATAGAAGTTGCCGATTTTATAGTTTGATTTTAGCTCTTGCATTTAAGTTTTGCATTTTGTTGTTGCATTTTGGTGTTGCATTCATGGTTATCTGTTTGTATGAAATTGTGTATATAATTGCATTTTGTTCATTGATTTGATCACTACCCCTTTCTCAATCTTTTGACTATTACTCTGATGTTTATTGATTATTGATTTTATGGTTACCTAATGTGTATTATGTTGTTTGTTAGTAAAGCTGAGATATTTAATGTTTGTTTACGCAGGTGTTCTTCTTGCTGTGTTTGCCACCTTGGGAAGTGCATCAGCATGATCAATCAATATGGCTCATTAATTCATGCATGTAATGTGTCTTGTACACTTGTCATATGTTTTAGGATCCGAATCTGGTGTAGCGTGAAATTAATTTGTAATTTGTTTTTTATTGATGCATTTTGATTGCATTTGTTAGATCATAATTTGTAATTTGATTATTGCGAAGCCTGGTACAAGTAAATCAATTTGTAATTGGTAATTGCATTTGTTAGATCATACTGAAAACATTACTGCGAAGCCGGGTAAAAGCAACACAATGAACATGGAACACAATTGTAGCTTTAATGCAACTCTAAAATGCAACTGCAAAATGCAAGATCAAAATGCATGTGTGAAATTCACATGTGAAATGCAGCAATGAAATGCGATAACTAAATAATGGAAATCATTTGTTACCGTACAACTATGATTACCATCTGCCAACAACACAAAAAAGGGTAAATGATACGGAAACATGTTAAATTTATACAAAAAAGCAATACAATGAACATGGAACACATTTGTAGACTTAATGCAACTGTAAAAATGCAACTGCAAAATGCAAGATCTAAATGCATGTATGAAATGCACATGTGAAATGCATGCTGAAAGTGCAAGTGGGAAAAAATGCAACTATAGGATGCAACTACAAAGTGCAATAGTAAGGTGCACATGTGGGTGCAACAGTTAAAATGCAGTTAAGAGTGGGATTATTTGGTTTACAAACGGGTTAGAATGGATTGAGATATGAAAATGGTGGGGAAATGAAAAGCTTAGATTATGAAAATGGTGGGATTGATTTAGGAGAGAGGGTTTGGATTATGAAAATGATGGAAAAATGAAAAAGCTTGAATTATGAAAATGGTGGGATTGATTAAGGAGAGAGGGTTTGGATTATGAAAATGGTGGGGAAATGAAAAAGCTTGAATTATGAAAATGGTGGGGAAATGAAAAAACTTGAATTATGAAAATGGTGGGATTGATTAAGGAGAGAGGGTTTGGATTTTGAAAATGGTGGGTTTGTAAGGAGAGAGTGAAAATTAAGGAGAGAGGGAAAATGGTGGGATTGATTATGGAGAGAGGGTTTGGATTATGAAAATGGTGGGGAAATGAAAAAGCTTGAATTATGAAAAT
This sequence comes from Sedum album, assembly GCA_006409495.1. Taxonomy (NCBI): domain Eukaryota; kingdom Viridiplantae; phylum Streptophyta; class Magnoliopsida; order Saxifragales; family Crassulaceae; genus Sedum; species Sedum album. Next base: position 9,528 of record QZGG01000986.1, on the reverse strand, counting down.
GGTGGAATTGATTAAGGAGAGAGGGTTTAAATTATGAAAATGGTGGGGAAATGAAAAAGCTTGAATTATGAAAATGGTGGGGAAATGGAAAAGCTTGAATTATGAAAATGGTGGGATTGATTAAGGAGAGAGGGTTTGGATTTTGAAAATGGTGGGTTTGTAAGGAGAGAGGGAAAATTAAGGAGAGAAGGAAAATGAAGCCATCTAATCAAGCATTAAATGCTAACTAGGCTAACTAAACTAACTAAAATCCTAACTATTCCCATATTACCCTTTAGTTTGACTAATAGTTGACCATTGCTAACCATTGATCTAAACCCATCCAATGGCTGAAAGTTGGACTCATGGATCCACCAAATAGTAGTGGATCCACCAGAGTAATTCTCTATATATATATATATCTAGTTTTGAGATATCAACTTTTAATGGTTTCATTTTTCGTTTATAGAAAAAATTTGCTTCATTCATTTGAGACGGCTTGTATGGGATAGATTCAATAGAGACGACAATGATTTGTAAGGCATGGAACATAATTCCAATCATTGATTTGATAAATCTGATGGTTGAAAATGTAGATGATTTTTAATTAAAGTGAGCAGTTGGATTTGTAAAAAACATTATTTTGGTTGGATTTGACGATTATTTTTTGTTTAAATCTCGTCCATTGGATTAGTAAAAAATAGAAATCAACGAATAGGATGACTTCCTATGATTTAACATAAAATTGTACGACTCACTTAAACCTTTCCCTAGCTGGTATAGTATCCAATTTAAAAATGAAAAATGGTTTTTTGATCGAGGGATATTTTGGGCATACATATCAAGATTACATTTTCACTTACAAATCAATACAAATCAAGGTGAAAGTGGCCTACTTCCATTTGTTGTACCCGACAAATGTAAGGGGACAGTCTTATTTATGCACGGTAAATAAAGAATAAATTGAAAATCAAATATTTGATAGTCCTGTTTAATCAAACATCATTCGAAAAATTTAAGAAATAAAAAAGACTGAAGGTTCATAATTTTTTAACCTTTTTATTAATATGTCGCTCAAGAACTGGACAAGTCCCAAATTTAAGACGAAGACATATTGGAGAAGGCTTTAACCATCGACCTAAACCCAAAACCCTAAAATCCTATTGACGGTTAATTTTTGAAGTCATATTTTTATTTCGAAAATGCCCCCACTAATCACAATAATTACATGCATCTTACTGAATATAATATATCAATTGATTTATAATAAACTATCCACTTATATGCACAGAAATATCTATGCACGAAGAGTGCTAATGGATATTTATTTAGAAGGGCAAAATTTCATATAAAGAACTCCAACTCCATTTTGTAAGTTTCACACGACCAATACTTTCAGTGAAAAAAGTAATCACACAAACTCCAACTCCAACTCCAACTCCAACTCCAACTCCAACTCCAACTCCAACTCCAACTCCAACTCCAACTCCAACTCCAACTCCAACTCCAACTCCAACTCCAACTCCAACTCCAACTCCAACTCCAACTCCAACTCCAACTCCAACTCCAAGTGACATCTGAAAATTTAAATATGTAAAAGAATATTATGAATCAAAATAACAGATATTAAATGATCCCTTTCCTTTTGGGCTTCTTAAATTTAAATTTCAAACCGAAATTAAGCTTTCTGAAAATCCATTTACTAAGCTAACCTCGGCCCGCATATGAAAGTGGCCCAAATGTAATGCGAATTAAGCATAAAAAACGGACTACACCAACGGCTACATTTAATTGCTAGTAAGGTCGGTCAAAAGAATTTAAAAACGCTGTGTTTCGCACTACAAAATTCGAATCCAACGGTCACATTTATTTTCAAGCAAGCACCACAATTTCAGTTCATTTGTAACTTGGGGATTTTAAAAGCTAGGGCTTGGTAGTCGGATCGCAGCTTAGGTATGTCTCACACTGCTTGTTAAGGCTAAGAGAAAATGCTTCATTGTTCTTTAGGCTTCATCTTCTTAGTAAATCCTTCCCGTGTTATATAGTTTCAGCGCTTGATTGGGACTTTTTGATGTACTATGTATTCAGAGAGTGCAATTGGGGTTGTTCCCATTGTTCCTGTTGTTATGAGAATGCTTCATTGTTCTTTAGGCTTCGTCTTATTAGTAAATCCTTCCCGTCCGATATATTTTTAGGGCTTGAATGGGACTTTGGTAATGTAAAAGCTTATACTGTTCTCTAGGTTTCAGTTTCAAAGAACTCCTGACCAATATAGATTTGGTGCTTGATTGTGTTTAGGGTTTCGCAGTGATGCATTTTTTGTTAAAATAGTGCAATACGGTACACTTCATTTTTGCTGTTCCTTAAGCTTCATTCAGATTGTGAAATGGTGTACTAGTACCACATTGTTTCTATTTGTTTTGTAAATGCTTTTTTGTTCTTAGACCTCAGTTTCTAAGTAAATCCATCATGTCGTAATGTCTTAGTTTTTAGTGCTTTATGAGATTCAACGAGGGTGCGAATTGTTCCTTATTGTCATGAAAATGCTTTCAATGTTAGCTGGAATAATCTTGAAAAAGCTTATACTGTTCTTTAGGTTTCAGTTTCCAAGAACTCATTCCCATCCAAGATAGTTTCGGTGCTGATTGTTTTTAGGGTTTAGCACTGATGCATTTTTGTTAAATAATACAACGCGGTACATTTCGTTTCTATCTGTTATGAATTTTTTTTACTGTTCCCCTGGCTTCTTTCAGATTGTGCAATGGTTATTAGTACCACATTGTTTCTGTTTGTTTTGTAAATGCTATCGTTGTCTTAGGCCGGTCTCAATTTCTAAGAAAGTCCATCCTGTCTTAGTAAGTTCAATGGAATCAAGTTTGACTGAATTAAGACGCTCTTTAGACTCATTGATCTCACTTTTGATAATTAGTGCTTTTCTGTAAATCGCTGTCGTTCTATTTGATACCTTCTTTTTTCGGAGAGTGAATGATGTTGTTAGCTTTACTAGATGAGGGACTTGCGGAGTTACATACTCTTTTATACACAAACCTATTACAATTAAGTCCCATAACATTTCACTAATAACATATTAAGCCTCCACTGATCAGTACCTTAATTTTTTTAGACTATAACCTGAATTTCTGTGAAAATTGTTTTTATCAAGTGTTTGCAAAGTTTATGCTATTCGTATTGTTTTAGGTTCCATACCCACTTTACTGTCTTTGCCTACGTATTGATGCTATCAGCCTTTTCTGCTATAAGGGTCTATTGAGTGAGGTTGTTTCATGCGTTTAAAAGCAAAGATCTTGTCATTCCTATGCCAAGTAGTAATATCTTGCTTTTAATTTATTGTGCGTGTTTCTGAAACATGTTAAACTTTTAGCATTTCAATTGTTGGAGTTTGATAAAGATGTGAGTTTTGATGTACTTGTACATTCCAATTTGTATTATAATATCTTGCTTCCTTTTCAACACTGACATTTTCAAGTGTAGAACATTATATCTTAATTTTAAAGTTCTTGGTTTGAACGAGCTCAGTGTTGCTTTTAGGAAATTACTGTTCATTTTGGCATGAATTGGCTTATGTTGGGTTGGCGATTAGAAATTTTCCGTTCTGTGCAATCTTTTTGAAAGAGGTAAGGATCAAATTATTATTTCGTTTCATTAATTCATGCTTTCGATTTCTTTTTAGTTTTTAAATTGTTTTTGTTTGTTTTTATCATTGTCCTTGTAAATTATATACTTCAGTTTTATTTAACTTCAAAGACATAAAGGCACCTGTGGAGCTATCAAGTTGTCTGAGCTTATTGTTATGCCTTGCAGATATGGAGGATTTTGTGCTATTCACAAGTCCAAACCCAGCGGCTAGCAGAAGAGGTTTTTCTTGCCTGATTCTTCGTCATCATTCCTCACTTTTATCATTTAGTCATTAGCTCAACATGCATTCCTTCACATCCTTGTGCATGCATTCATTCATTCATTCACTTAGACTTAGATTCAAAAATACCATCCATTCTTATACATTCATACATATCATCCATGCTCATTCATTCATACATATCATCCATGCTCATTCATTCATACATATCATCCATCATCCATGCTCATTCATTCATTCATACATATCAACTATGCTCATTCATTCATACATATCATCCATGCTCATTCATTCATTCATTCATTCATATCATCCATGCTCATTCACTCACTCACTCACTCACTCGCTCGCTCGCTCGCTCGCTCACTCACTGATTTGCATAAGCATTCATACGTACACTCATTCATCCATATGCATTCCTAAGTATTCATAGATCCGTATGCATTCATAAGTATTCATAGATCCGTATGCATGCGTACTTATACTCAGTCATTGATCATGATCTCACTTCTGATGATAATTAATTCTTGACTTTTTTTTCTGTAACTTGCACTCTTTGTATTTGATACCTTCTTTTTTCTAGAGAATGAGTGATGTTGTTTCTTTTACAAGATTGAGGGACTTGTGGAGATACATCTGGAAGTTTTTAGAAAAATCTGGTAAGTAAGCTCTATTAAGTTAGTACCTTTATTAATTTAGACTATAACCTGAATTTTTGTGAATAATAGTTTCGTATCAAGTGTTTGCAAACTATATGCTGTACATATTGGATTAGGTTCCATACCTACTTTGTTGTCTTTGCCTATATATTGAAACTTGTTGGATCGAGGTTAGCTTGTGTTGCTAGTCGTGAGCTTCGACTCGTCCCTCGATACGACTAGTTGCAGAAATTAGTAAAAGTGATTTAAAGTACGAAAAGTAAATGTAATGCTCACCATTTTAAGTGGAAACCCAACTGGGAAAAACCAGTCAGTACACTTGGGGAAAACCCAACTGGTGATTTTCAACTTCGAACTTTATTAATGCCTTTGGTCTGTGACTACACTTGATCAGTCAGTACAACTCCTCGTTTACTACTGTTCTAAGCTGCAGCATTTATTCCTCAAACACCAACAAATCGAAGTTCAGCAGCACTCCTTGTCTCAAGTTAGATGGACTGATAAAGTCTCTAACTTGCTACCTAATGTAACCGAACCAACGTAATGAACGCGATTCCGATTACATCTTTGCTGCTTTGACTCGCCGCCTTGTGCTCCGTTCTTGATTGCTCACCGCCTTCTCACAAAGTCACACAGACCCTGGCTGCCGCTCCAGGCTTTTATATCGAGTGTCATTTCACCAACAAACTCTACAATCATGCAAGATACAATTAGGAAGTTTAAATCTAATTAAATCTTTAATCAATATTTGATTTACAAATCTGATCGGCAGTTAGAATATGATATCAAACAATACAATCAATCAAAATGATAAAAGATTCGTCCCTGATTTTTCTCTAACCGAAATATTAGGAACGACTAACGACTTCCAACTAGTCGTTGTTAACGACCTGACGGTCGCTAGTATGTCCGCTAAAGTACAATCTGCACACTCAATACACTAGTCAGTATTGATCACTTGTCATCAGGTTCAACAATTTCCCCCTTTTTGATGATGACAAATAACCAATAAACAAATAAGAACAAGTGATGTGCGGATTCAGTTACCGACCAAGTAACTGAGCATTTCCCCTAAGTCCATGCGTTAGGTCCTCTTGTTAAGGTTCCTTAGGAATTGATGCACATAACAACCACTACTCCCCCCTTTTGTCATTATCAAAAATATCATAATCTGGGTTAGTAGAAAAGAGGACAAGTAAAACACCAAAATATCAGTCAAACATACTTAGGTGCAAAAGAGTGCAGTTCAAAATAAAACAGCCCGTCACAACAGGCAAAATAAGCCAGAATTAGTTCAAAATTTTAACAAGGACAGGGAAAAGATGTGCTGGGATTGAAACAGGAGGGACCTTGAGACTGGTCATCAAAGATCAAGTGGTGTGACTGGTGGCCTGAACTACAGCAATTTATCCATCTTAAGCAGTTGATCCATCTTATCATTCAAAGACCAGAGTAAGTTAATAATTTCCTTCCTCTGAGAAACAACACTGGTATCCTCAACACGCTCCTGGGCCTCTTGACCCTCATCATCCAGGCTTATCACTGGCACTGGTTCCTTCTTCTCCTCCTCAACTCTTTCTACCCCCCTCAGGAGACTCATACTTGTGTACCCAGCCAATGCCATTAGTCCAGGCATAATTGATATGACCCATATGTCCTTCATTGAGTTGTCGAGAGCAACAAACTTCAGTCTTTGGATGATATGCGTTAAAATGGATTAGAAGTAGTTTGACCAGTCGGGGATAAGGAAGCTTTTTGGACTGAGACTTCTTGACAACCACCATGAGTTGGAGAATGATCTTGGGCAAATTAACGGGTAACTTTGTTAATATCTTCCACAATTCTGAAATTAGGGTTTCAACTCGAATATGTGATGAGGGTGGATCCCAACAACCCAAATATAAATCTTCAGTATCTCCTTCGAGATATTCGCACACCAAAATTTGAATTTCAAAATAGTTTCCAAAAAGGATCCAAATCTATCGCACGTCATTATCTTTCTTAACTTGATAACTCCAAACGTTTTCTTTGATCGTGAAAGGAGATCTGCATCTCATTGGTCAGTCTAGCGGTGGATAATAATGCTGTCAGACAACCAGTCCTTACCACCAGTCATCTGATTAACCAGTCCCAAGATGCATTGTGAAGGGAGTAATGCGGTCAGTTTGTCCTAGTGACAGAAGACATTACTCCAACAACATGTTAGTCAAAAGAATACATAATCACACTAAAGCATATGATCATACTCGAATATGTGTGTATTTCCTTTACTAGTGTCACCAAACTGTTAGTCAAAGAAAATAGGCACTGGTGACAACTAGTTCTGGAATAGGCTAGGGATGGTCTCAATCACTTCCTTCGGGCTTATAATGTGGGAACAAACAAGAAGTGTCGTTAGGTCACAAAGAACATACTGAATTAGTAAAAGTGACTTAAAGAACGAAAAGTAAATGAATGCTCACTATTTTAGGTGGAAACCCAACTGGGAAAAACCACCCCTTCTAGCAGTTACTTGAAGGATTCTCAACTTCGAACTTTATTAATGCCTTTGGTCGACTACACTTGATCAGTCAGTACAACTCCTCGTTTACTACTGTTCGAAGCTGCAGCCTTTATTCCTCAAACACCAACAAATCGAAGTTCAACAGCACTCCTTGTCTCAAGTTAGATGGACTGATAAAGTCTCTAACTTGCTACCTAATGTAACCGAACCAACGTAATGAACGCGATTCCGATTACATCTTTGCTGCTTTGACTCGCCGCCTTGTGCTCCGTTCTTGATTGCTCACCGTTTTCTAACAAAGTCACAAGACCCTGGCTGCCGCTCCAGGCTTTTATATCGAGTCTCATTCCTTCCCAACAAACCCTACAATCATGCAAGATATAATTAGGAAAGTTTAAATCTAATTAAATCTTCAATCAATATTTGATTTACAAATCTGATCGGCAGTTAGAATATTATCTCAAACATTACAATCAATCAAAATGATAAAAGATTCGTCCCTGATTTTTCTCTAACCGAAATATCAGGAACGACTAACGACTTCCGACTAGTCATTGTTCACGCTGTCGCTGGTATGTCCACTAAAGTACAATCTACACACTCAGTACACTAGTCAGTATTGATCACTTGTCATCATTAAAACCCAAAGGTTCAACAAAACTACCAGCATTTTCTACTATAAAGCTCCTATGGGTGAGGCTGTTACATGCAATTCAAAGCGAAGATCGTGCTTGTACATCAGGTAGTCCTCAACGTTGTCATTTCTACGCCAATTAGTAATATCTTGCTTTAATTTATTGTTCGCGCTTCTGAAACATGTTAAACTTGTAGGATGTGGGGTTTGATGTACATGTACATTTCCATTTGTATTAAAATCAAACTTTTTAGGAAATAACTGTTCATTTTGGCCTGCATTGGCTTGTGATGCGTTGGCGAAGAGAAGATTTTCGCTATATGCAATCTTTTTGAAACTGTAAGTAAAAATAATATTTTATTTTAGTAATTCATACTTTCGATATCATTTTAGTTTTTAAATTGTTATTATTTATATTTATCATTGTCCTTGCGAAATATATTTTAGTTAACTTCTAAGACATAGAGGCATTTGTGGAGCTATCGATGAGATCTTATGGTCAGGTATTACTGTTGAGCCCTTGGGGTTTTGATGATGACAAGTGATCAATACTGACTAGTGTATTGAGTGTGCAGATTGTGTTTCACTGGACTTACTGAACGACTAGTCTGGAGTCGTTGGCAGTCCCTGATATTTCGGACACAGAAAAATTAGGGAAGATTATCTAGTTTCCAAAACTGCCTATATTGATTGTGATAATATTCTAACTGCCTATATTGATTGTGATAATATCCTAACTGCTTTTTGGAGTTTAGAAAAGAAATATTGAACAAAGATTTGAATAGATATGATATTTCCTAATCGGTTCATGCATGGATTGTAGGACTGACTTTGTGAGATAGCAAGAGGAGCGATCGAGACCAAAGCACAAGGAGACGAGCAACGGCAGCGAGTAGAGCAAGCGTGACCGCGTTTACTACGTTCGTTGGTTGAGGGCTTTTAGTGTTAGGCTAGATACTTCATTAGTTCATCTAGCTTGAGACGGCTTGCTGCAGAACTTCAACTTAGTTGGTGCCTGAGAATCAAGGGGTGCAGCTTAGAACAGTAGTAAACGAGGAGTTGTACTAGCTGATTCAAGTGTATTCGGTTCGAGGACATTAATAAAGATTGAAGTTGAAAATCCTTATAGTTGCTGCTGGAAGGGGTGGTTTTTCCCAGTTGGGTTGCCTAAATAATGTTGCGACTCGAGTGAAGCTGTCGAGTGAAAACCATGGAGAATTGCTTAGGGACGATCCTTGTACTTATGTACGTAGGCATGACATGCTTTTGAGAGAAAAATTCATGAAAAATGTGATAATCATCCGGAATTCCTCTACTCTTATGGATTACGACGTGTAGTCTAATTCTTGGGCAAGAATTCTTGACCTTGACCTTATGTACTAGCCTTTGCTAGCATAGGTGATTGGTTCGGTGAAACTCCTCTTGAAAATTGTGTTTTACTTTGTGATTTTCGGTGTAAGTTGGGAATGGAGAGAAAGGACAAATTAAGGTTAGTTTCTTATTGCTCGAGTTACGTTGAAATTTATGACTATCGTGATTTGGAGTGATTTTCAATTATTTTTCATGCCATGAATTATCAGCTATACTTTGAAGTGCTTATGATTAAAGAATAATGGAAAAGAATGTTTGTTGAATTGACTAGCTATGTAAATGAATACGATAAATGGATGTTGTGCAGGATTTGTGAGTATTCCGTTATCTGAAAACTCTCACGAGACTAAAACTCGTCCGCTAGGGCAGTCTAGAGGTTTAAAGGCTTTAATGCATATGCTAAATGCATTCGTGATTTTTCTACGACAGTGAACTAGGATTAGATTAACTTTAGAAATCTCAGGAGTAAGAAATAAGCTTAATGCTTGTTCGGGACGAACAAGGA